>JARHVA010000416.1:4455000-4622500 GCA_037957365.1 Torreya grandis
TTTCTTTTATCTATTAAATAAACAAATATTCACTACTTATCTTAAGCCTCCTTTATTTTCAATTTCCTCTTATATGTAGAAGTCATCGCTTATTTTCATTCTTCAGGCATAAAATCCTCCTCTATTTTTAGTTTCTATTTAATATACAACACTAACTTGAGCTTTAAAAAAATTATATTCACTTAATGTTGAACTTGATTTATCTCAAAAACCATGCATGCTAATATTTGTGTTCAAGGCCTAGTTATCTACTAAGTTCACTTAAGTCTAATTTTAGACCCTTAATTCCCTAGAAATCCATACATTGGGTTAAATTTAAATTTCCTTAATTTAATATAATCTAGTAATTATCTCAATAAAAGACAAATCAAACTTATTAATAATCCAATTTGTATCATAAAACTAATGCCACTTGTATTTTAATCTTCTAACTATGGTTAACGTAATTATTAACACTCTTATACAAAAAGATATCAAACCAAGACAATGATATTTATCGAATATCATTTTAACCTATCACCATGTTAGACAATCTCACTTAGTGTAAGCATTGACAACATTTGTCACAAGACAACATTGTATGATAATATCTATGCACTATAATCATACATTAAATCACATAATTCAGATCATCATAAGCATCAATTAAAAACATGATAATAGCATAATATATTAGCACTCAAACCAAAATAACTATCTAGATCTAATAGAAAGTCAAACAAGTTATTCTACTATGGTGTGTGTGTGTTAGGTTACTAGCATTTTATCTATCAACCCCTAGTCATCCCATCTATACCACCCTCTCTAATGATGCTCTCCATTCGTCATGCTCTAAGGGAAGAATCAATCTTGCATCTACCTCGTGATTAGTAGGTAGTTCGTTTGAGTCATCATATATATATATATATATATATATCAACTAATGATGCATAACTAACAAATATACATCCACAATGTATAAAATAAAAAAGTAAAACTATCACATAATTAATTCATTATGTAAACTAATCAGTATATCATGTCCCATAACTAGTATATGTCATAAAGCTCAAATCAAAGCAATAATAAACTAAAAATTACCATAATAATCTATATATTCAAAGGTTATAAAACTTAAGATGAAATCAGGATGTAATATCCTTCCCTCCTAAAAGTGGTCATCATCTTGATGACACTTATTCAAATAATAGTTCTAAATAACAAACAAAGTTTAATAGAATAAAAACATATTATATAATATCAATTCATGCAAATAAATATGGAAATAGCCTGTAGAACTCATCGTAGTCCTCCTAAGTAGCACTATCCTTAAAATATTGTTCCCATAAGACCTTACACTATGAGACTTCTCTATTATTTAAACAAAGTTTACGAGTGTCAATTACTCTAATTGATTCTACCATGACCACCTCGAGATTCAAAAATTGCAAAACATTCCAATCTAGAACATGTGAAGGATCAACTATATACTTTTTAAGATAAGATACATGGAAAACATTATGTAATAGAGCTAGGATTGGAGGAAATACAAGCTTATACGCTACATGATTACCCACTTCTAACACCTCGAAGGGTACCACATATCTTGGTGATAGTTTTGCTACTTCTCAAATTTTAACCAACTCTTCTATGGCTTAACCCACAAGAACACTTTATCACCTATAAAAAATCACCTATATATCCTCTTCAGATTAACACAACTTTTTTGTCTATCATTAGCCTTGATCAATCTCTATTTG
Organism: Torreya grandis; assembly: GCA_037957365.1. Taxonomy (NCBI): domain Eukaryota; kingdom Viridiplantae; phylum Streptophyta; class Pinopsida; order Cupressales; family Taxaceae; genus Torreya; species Torreya grandis. The sequence continues at coordinate 4,456,740 of JARHVA010000416.1, forward strand.
ATTAGTCTAACTTGATCTTCTATTTCAAAAAGCATCTCAAGTCCAAAGACTACCCTATCCTCTAACATGTCTTAATTAATTAGTGTCCTGCACCTTCTTCCATATAGTGCCTCGAATAGTGCCATCTTCAAAGCTGATTGGTATGTGTTTTTATATGTAAACTCAACCACTAGAAGATAATCTTCCCATTTTTATTATTGATCCATGTAATACATATGAAGAAGATCCTCTAAACCTTATTAACTCACTCAGTTTGACCATCAGTCATATACAGTGCTAAAGTTTAGTTGCATACCCAAAGCTAAGTTCAGAGTTACCCAAAACCTCAAAATCATCTTTGAATCATGATCCAAAATGATCTTCTCTGAGAATCCATGCAACCTATACACTTCTTTTATGAATCTCTTTGCAAGGGTAGGTGCATCATCTGCCAAATTTCTTGGTATAAAATGAGCCACCTTGGTTAGTTTATCAACAACTACCAATATCATATTATGCTTGTCCCCTAACATTGGTAAACCTTAGACATAGTCCATATTGATCACCTACCACTTTCACTTTGGTATATCATGCAAATATAACAATTCAATTGGGTGCACATGCTCAACTTTCACTCATTGACATTCCAGACAATGTGACATAGTCTATCACATCTTTCTTGATTCTTTTTCAAGAATACAAAGGTCTAAGCTCTACCATAAGCTTGGTTATACTTGGATGTCATAAATATGGGACATTGTGTAATTAATTTAGCACTGTACTCCATAAATTCTTTCAATCTAGTAAATACATGCTTTTGTTGTAATATAAAAGACCATCATTCTCAAAATTGAATCCTTTATACTGAGGATTTTGAGCATTTTCAGATAATGCTTTTCTAACCTAATCATAGTATTCATCTCCTAGTGAGAACTCAATCACACAATCCTTGAAAGTACTTCTGATAGTAGCCACAATTGTTATGTACCTTCTACGACTCAAAGTGTCAGCTACTCTATTCTCTTTATCTTTGATGTAATTAATGTCAAAGTTATAGTCACACTGAAACTCTAACCAACGTCTCTAATGAACATTTAAATTTGGTTGGGTGAAAATGCATTTGAGTCCTAAGTTATCAATCTTGAGCTCAATTGGTTTTCCCAACAAATAATGTTTCCAAACATGTAAAGCATGAACAGTTGCTATAGGTTCAAGATCATGAGGGGCATAATTCACCTCATAAGTTTTCATCTTCCTTGATTCAAAAGCCATAAATACACTGTCCTACATAAGGAATCCTCCTAGTCTCTCTCTTGATGCATTTGTGATCACTAAAAATTAACCATTGGGATTATGAACTCTTAACATTGGTGCTGAAGTAAGCCTTCTTTTCAATTCTTGAAAATCTACTTCACACTTTGACTAGACAAATATTTGATTCTTCCATTGCAAGGAGGTAATTGGATTAACTATATTAGAAGAATATGGAATGAACTTCCTGTAATAGCCATTTAACCCCATGAAACTTCTTACCTCATGCACATTCCTTGGCACTGACTATTCGATAATGGCTCTTATCTTATTTAGATCTATAGAAATACCATCTGTAGAAATAATATGTCTTATATATTATACTCTCTCCTAGAATAATGCACACTTAAACAACTTACCATATAACATTTACTTCCACAACCATTATAGAACTAGTTTCAGATGCTGAAGGTGATCCTCTTTATTCTTATAATATATAAGAATTTCATCCAAAAAGACCAAAACAAAGTGATCTAAATAATCTATGAATACATTGTTCATGAGATTCATGAATGTTGATGGTGCGTTAGTCAACCCAAAGGGTAACACAACGAACTCATAATGAGTTATGCAAGTTATCTTCAAAATATCCTCATCTTGAATTCTCAACTAATGATACCCTACTCTAAGATCAATCTTAGAAAAGACCATTGCTCCCTACATTTGATCAAAAAGATCATCTATATGAGATAGAAGATATCTATTTTTGATAGTTGCCTTGTTCAACATTCTATAATCAATGTAGAGTTAAAGAGTACCATCCATCTTCTTGACAAAGATAACTGATGCACCTCATGGTGACACACTAGGCCTGATCAACCCCTTTGATAGCAATTCCTAGAGCAGAGCCTTCAATTTAACCAACTCAGTGGTTGTCATCTTGTATAGTGTCTTAGACTGTGGTTCTGATCTAGATATGATATTGATAGAGAAATCAAACTCTCATTTAGGAGGCAATCCTGGTAATTCCTCAAGAAATACATCATGAAAATATATTAGAAATGGGTAATATTTGAGAGATGGTTCCTTAGGTTCCTCCATTTCATTTATCTTGATGATAAATGATTGGCACCCTATCTGTTGAGCCCTCTTGAGTTGTAGTGCAAAAATCTGCCTGAGCCTCAACTCTCTCTTCTCACCTTGAATTTATGTCTGATTTCAAAAATCATCTAGACACTCAACCTTCTTCAAGTAATAGTCAACTTTGGCCTTATGTTTTTCAAACCTGTTAACTCCTAGGATCATATCATATGACCCTAGTGGTGCTACATACAAATCCACTACAATTGTGAATTTGGGCAACCTAATTTTTGATTTAACTAGACACTTATCAACCATGACTTTTGAGTCATTCCCATACTATACTAACCATGCATTCTCCATAAATATAGATCTTCTAAGAAACTCACTAAGCATTCTAGGAGCTATAAAACATTCAGTAGCTCATGTATCTATCAAAATGGAAACTGGATGTTCAAACAAAATACCTAACAACTCTATGGGTGATGTTTGAAATTTGGTTTATTAGTTATCAATTGCCACATGAATATGCTACTAAAAATTACCTTACTGAGAATTAAGACCTTTGTTCTTTGACTTGTCCTAAGTGCATTCATGAGCATAATGGTCTCTTCTATAATTAAAACAACTTCCAGGTGGACCTTTTCTATCAATTTGTGGTTTCCCTTGAAACCATTACTTGGTTTCTTGTTTCTAGATCTATTGTTGAATTTGGCATTCTGACTATTGAGCTGATCCTTAGAGTCTCCACTCTTATATTTCTAGTTCTTCTTCTTAAAAGTTGTCTTAGAACTTCAAAACTTTTTTTTGAACTTTTACCTGACATGTGTAAGAGACATCAACTTCTGTTCCTACTTGACTGCCTTTTTGAATACCTGATCCATGGTAGAAGGTCCATGAACATATACCTCACCACTTATTTGAGGTTTTAATCCCATGATAAACTTCTTGATCCTAAACCTCTCATCTACTTGGTACTGAGGTATGTACTTTAGAAGTTTGGTGAACTGCTCCTAGTACTCAATCACTGATAAATATTCTTACTTCATACTTTAAAAATCTATGAGCTTCTAATAAAAATAAAGCTTTATAATCCACTATAATTTTAACAATATCACAAAATACTCCCAAGTAGTGATGGTTGAGTTTAGGTACATTTCTATCTTCTTGTTGGCCCACCATGTAACTGTCTCACTAACCAACTGGTATCCTCCCCAAACTGCTTTGGTAACCTTAGAGTAGTTTCAAATTTTAAAATATTTCTTCATCTCTATTAGCCATGCTTCAGCTCCATCTCCTAGGATAGTCCCATTGAAATTAGGTGGACTCACCTTTTTCATGTCCCAAGATAACTCTATATCTGTCTAAGCTCTCACATCCTACTAGTTTTATTGCTCAGTGGGATGCTTAATAGGTTCTTCTTAATGTTCTTCCTCTCCATGACTATGAACTTCCTACTTTGAGGCTATTACCCAATCCCTAGTATCATTCATGGTTGCAAGAATTTGATCCAACTTTGTTGCTTATTCAATGACAAATAGGTTAAGATCATTTGGAGGGTTATTATTATTAACATTCGAAGGACCCTCACCTGATGCTCTTATTTGCACCATTCTTGTTTCTCTCTAAACATAAGAATATAAAAATATTAGCAGACTCATTAAGTCTTAAAGTTCAAGCCCTGACTATGATACCACATGTAACAACCCCTCATGGATTATACTAGAATAATGCAATAATTTTAAAAAAAAAACTAATTACTTAACATATATTCTTTCATTAGATTACATCATGAGAATCTAATTAGTGATTTTAACATACTTAACCAATCTTAATAGACTAAAACAAACTTATAACAATAAGTTCTAATCATTATCATTGCATATAACAGAATATAAATGCAAAGAAAGTAATCACAATAAAATCTAGTCACAACTGGTACAATAATACTACTGCTATTGAAGTATAACAAAATGATATAATTATATTTTCAATAGGTATTTAGCCTAAATACAATAAATATATATTATACTCCATGGAGCTCGAGTTAAACTAACTCATTTATCTCTGATAATCTCATATGTAGTCTCAATGTAAGTACTACAGTGGGTAGGGAGAGCATCATTCAAATGCTTTTCCACACCAACCATGAACCATCTATCCCCCACACAATCTCCCATCAGGGAATGGCCCTCTCTTCATGTATAGATAGATAGTGATGGTGCGGGAATCTAGAGAGACATGCTAGTACCTTGTGTGTTATAAGATTTCTACTACATGATGTGTATCATAAAGAAAATATGTTCTAACATGATATCACATACACATGTAAATCAAACACATGAAATGACAATGTCTATCTAACATTACTTTGGCTAAAATTTTCAAATAGTATATGATCTCATAGATCAATCAATTTCATACATACCACTTGATCGAATTATCTACATTTGATATTGATGAGACTAACTAAGCTAGTGAAGTCCATCTCACTACTTAGCTAGTATCATCAACGCTAAATTAGGTTAACATATAGTTTTAACCAACAGGTTCATGCAATTATTTTACAAGCAAGTAAAAATACATGTTTATTTCAAAAATAATTACTATTCATGCATTTAGTCCATCAAACATATGAATGAACCTCATTTACATAAAATAATATTCATGATGAGCAAATTTACTTACCAAATGGTTAATTGCAACTTGTTCTTTAGGATCTACTTTCCATAAGTAAATGCTATATTTGTTTAAGTCATCATCATCACAATAGAAGTTCATAGTGCTTAATATAACCAACAATCATAACTTATATAATGATTTTTATTAAACTCTTAAACTTATAGTTATACATCCATTTAGGTTACATTTGCATAATTATAGTTCCCTATCCTTCAAGATTTTATGACTTATATGATTAGACCTTACTATAACTATATGCATACTCCCTATTCCATAAATATTGGCTTTACATGTATAAGAGGAATTGGTTTCTCTCATATGTATATTTCATATTTTCATATGATTCATATACATCCCAAAATATATACATATTTTAAAAACCTTACCATTTTAAACCACATGAGTTTATATAAAAATATGACACCTCATAATTTTATAAATATTTTTACTCAATTTATTTTCATGTATTTACTTGAAGTGTTTTATATGTACATCTCTTAAACCTACATCCTTAGGTATAAACATACAAATGTATATGTATAGATATCGACTTTATCGTCAGAATGATATAAATGTAAGAACTTGTTCCTCCGACAATATATGATCTCATTTAGATTTAAATTCTCTATTTTCTGTTTGCTAAAATAATACAGTCTATAAATTATCAAGAACAATTGATATATAGGATATAAAGATATACTTGATTGTTTTGAAAGCTAACCTGATAAACACTATCGATTCAGTCATATATATATATATATATATATATATATATATATATATATATATATATATATATATATATATGACTGAATCGATAGTGTTTATCAGGTTAGCTTTCAAAACAATCAAGTATATCTTTATATCCTATATATATATATATATATATATATATATATATATGAGACTTTGTTTCTCAATTTCATAGTTATATACACATATAGGACTGGATATCAAATCTTTAGAAACAGAGTCTCATATATATATATATATATATATGAGACTCTGTTTCTAAAGATTTGATATCCAGTCCTATATGTGTATATAACTATGAAATTGATAGACCATAATATTTAAATACCTAATGACTTAATCTGATAACTGAAACTCTTAATCTCATAAGGATTTTTAGAAAACCATAGATATTATATATTGGACATACAAATAAATGGTTTAAAAGAAACTTTTGATATACAAATCTAAGTAATGTTGATTCGTTATCCCTCTTAAATATGTATTATATCCTTTGTCAATAGGTTCATCATACTCATTAATTGATCTCAAAGAATTTGCAGAGAAATAAAACTATAATATAGATTGCCAAATATCTACAATCTTAACTGTAAGTCACAACTCCCTATAGTTTAAGTTGAATTATATATATATATATATATATATATATATATATATATATATATATATATATATATATAAAATTCAACTTAAACTATAGGAAGTTGTGACTTACAGTTAAGATTGTAGATATTTGGCAATCTAACACAATACCCTATATAAAGGCATATATATACAAATACAAATCGACTTAACAGGCATACACATGGATTTTAAAACAATACTAACCTTTTTGTACTCTTTTATCTCAATTTTATTTGTTATATTTCCCACTTTCCTTCACCTTTCTCATCCTTTTCTCCCCCACATCCTGTCTCCTTCACTACATATATATTTTTATTGCCACCCTCTTAATATAAACTCTTTTTTTAGATTCAATTTCCCATGCAAAATCTGTATCTTCTCTTTGCGTCACTGATTGTTTTTCTATTAAAATCTTTACTCAATTTTTTATTATTTTTGTTTAAACATTTGTGCATGTTAAATTTCTTTTATTCTTTCCTATTATGCATAAATAGATGCCTTTTCTTTTATTTTTAAAAAAATAAATACTCACTACTTATCTTGAGCTTCCTTTGTTTTCAATTTCCTCTTATATGTAGAAATAACCGTTTATTTTCATTCTTCAAGCATAAAATCCTCCTTTATTTTTAGTTTCTATTTAATATGCAACACTAACTTGAGATTTCAAAAAATAATATTCACAAATTTGAGCTTTATTTATATTAAAAATCATGCATGCTAATATTTGTGTTCAAAGACTAGTTATCTACTAAGTTCACTTAAGTCTATTTAGACCTTAATTCTCCAGAAATACATGTATTGTCTTAAAGTTAATTTTTTTTTATAATTTAATGTAATTTAGTAATTATATCAATAAAAGATAAATTAAACTAATCAATAATCCAATTCATATCATAAAACTAATGTCACTTGTATTTTAATCTTTTAACTACAGTTAACATAATTATTAACACTCTCATACAAAAAAAGATATCAAACCAAGACAATGATATTTACTGAATATCATTTAAACCTGTCACCATGTTAGACAATCCTGATTAATGTAAGTATTGACAAAATTTTTCATAAGATAACATTGTATGATAATATCTATGTACTACAATCATACATGAAATCACACAATTAAGATCATCATAAGCATCAATTGAAAACATGATCATAACAAAATATATTACCATTCAAAATAAACTAACTATCTAGATCAAACAAAGAGTCAACCAAGTTATTTTAATATGGTGTGTGTGTGTGTGTGTGTGTGTGTGTGTGTGTGTGTGTTAGATTACTAATAGTTCTTTTGTCAACCCTCAATCATCCCATCTACGCCACCGTCTCTAATGATTCTCTCCCTTCATCATGCTCTGAAGGAAGAATCAATATTGCATCTACCTCATGACAAGTAGGTAGTTAGTCTGAGTCATCACACACACACACACACACACACACACACACACACACACACACACACACACACACACACACACACACACACACACACACACATTAAATAGCTAACAAATATACATTCACAATGTACAAATAAGAAAGTACAACTATCACATAATTAATCTATTATGTAAACTAATCAGCATATCACTATTATATGTCAAAAATCTCAAATAAAAGTAATAATAAACCAAAGATAATCATAATAATCCACATATTCAAATGTTATATTAATTAAGGTGAAATCAAGATGTAACAATTAGTGTCTACCTGAAAATGATAACCCATTAGATAATGTCTCCACTGCTTCACTGCATGCATAATAACCATAATCTCTTTCTCATATATTTGTTTGAGTCTATTTGTTCCCTTCAATTGGTGACTTTCAAATGCTAATGGTCTACCTTCTTTTATGAGTATATCCCCCATGCCATAGCTTGATGCATCACACTCCACAACAATTTTTTTTGAGAAATCAGGAGTAGTAAAAACTAGAGTTGTGCACATAGCCATTTTCAACTGTTCAAACACTTTGGTAGTTTAATCAATCCATTAGAAGGAGTCTTTATTTAGTAAAGAGGTGAGTGGAGCTACAATGCTACCATAATTTTTGACAAACCTACAATAATAACCATTTAACCCCATAAATCCTCAAAGGTTCTTGAGGGTCTTGGCAACTTGCCACTCCATCATCACTTAGATTTTCTTAGCATACAATTTCACTCCTTCATGTGAAATAATATGACCCAAGTACTCCACTTCTTGGACACCAAAATCATATTTAGAAGGTTTGGCATAAAGCTAATGTTGTTCTAGAACTCAGAGCACTTGTTTCACATGATTTAAATGGTCTTCCAAATTTTTGCTATAGATGAGGATATCATCAAAAAACACTAATACAAACTTTCTCAAAAATGGTCTAAAAATATTTTTCATTAAAATTTGAAATATAGATGGTGTATTTTTGAGGCCAAATGGCATGACCATAAATTACTAATGGACTTTATGAGTTTTGAAAGTTGTTTTAGGCATGTCCTCATCATGGGTGTGAATATGATGATATTTAGAGTGAAGGTCTAACTTGGGAAAATAAATAACACCATGCAATTCATTTAGAAAATCATCAATTATTATAATAGGAAAATTATCTTTGATGGTGTATTTATTTAGTTCTCTATAATCTAAGGACATCTTCTAAATATCATACTTATTCCATACCATGACCACTAGGGAGGAATATTCACTTTGACTATGTCGAATGATTCCTACCTTAAACATCTCTTGTATAATTTTTTTAATTTCACTCTTTTAGGCATAGGGATACCTATAGGGTCTGATGTTAGGTGGTGTACTTCTTAGAATGAGTCTGATGACATTATCATGTGCACAACTTGGAGGAAGTCCTTTTGACATGTAACTAAAAACAATAAAATGGTCATCCATCACCCTTTATAAATCAGGATGTGTAGACTCCTTGGTTGGTTGAACCTCTATATAAAATAAGCATGCCACAAATTTTTTTTCACTTTTTTTGAGAATCTTTATCATTTGGTGGGAGCTAATCAGTTACAGAGATTAATCCTATAATCCACATAGTTCAAAGGTCCTGCCTTCTAAATAGAATATCATGAATAGTTCCTATAAATTCATCTCAATAGTGCCTAAAGTGTTGAACCACTACACTCCCAAAACAATGTTGTATCCTCCCATAAAAATAATGAACATAGGGAAATTTAACAAATAGTCTCCCATAACAAGCTTAATGTTATAAATTTTTCTAGAATAGTTGATCATACCACCATCTAAAATCATGATCTAAAAGTCTATATTTGAGTAAATAAAATAATTCAAATGAGTATCCAACTTACTATTAATGAAGTTATGTGTACTCCTAGAGTCAATGAATACAGTCACCTTCTGTTTCCTTAAGAAACCCACCACCTTAAGAGTTTGAGGAGTAATAATGCCTAAAAGAGCATGATAAAAAATATTAAGTTGAGAATATTTAGAATCATCCTCATGTTCTTCCAAACCTTTCCCTAAACCCTCCTCATCATCTTCCTCCTCATTGACATTGTCAATGTAAAACAACTTCTTTTTAGAACATCAATGTCCTTTGCTCCATTTGCTATCACAACCAAAACATAAACCTATTACACACTTTTTTTCCACTTGTTGAGGTGTATATCTAGTAGGATGATAAAATTATGGTGTTTGGAAGGTGCATTTATGGACATTGGTGAAAGGTCTTCATCTGATCAAATCTATTTCCTCAACCATGTGTGCCCTTGGTATGGCCTCAAATATAATACTGCAATGAAACATACAAAATTATGATTGGATGTTATCTTTGAGGCTACCCAAAAATAGTTCAATCATATTTTAATTAGTGATGTCCACCACACATAATGAGAGATTCTAAAATTGATGAATGTAGTCCCTGACAGTCCCAATCTAACACTACTATTGACAAATTTTACCACCATTGGTCAAAGTTGTTTATGTGCAAGTTTTTAAGAATGATATATTCATTAATTTAAGACTTATGAGGTTATCCAAAACATCTTAAATCCTTCATAAATCCAAAAACATGATCAGGAACATCTCACAGGTCCAAATTTTGGTAGAGGTTTCTTCTATTCCTCTAATTAGCTAGTTGCAAGCTAGTAAGGGCAATTTTCAAATATTCATTCTAGAATTGAGCAGAAGAATTGGTTATTATATTACTAGGAGAATATTGAGGATATTATTATATCAATATTACATTCATTATTTTTAGGTTATAGGGCTTAACTTTATGAACAATCATTAAGAAGAAAAGGTGCTCTAAAACCCTTCTAAAACCCCAATGACTATTTTAGGCAATATATTTGCATTTTTAGTACTTTGTTGAAAATAAAAAGTTGTGTGAAATATTATGGGGCATAAATAAATTTTATAAAACCTATTAAATCAAAATTTTAAGTCAAATAATGGAGAAAGGTAAAGTTACAGGTTGCAGGGTTTTAAGCATACAAGAGAGATAGTCAAAAAATATATATTTTTGAGAGGTTTAACAGATTATTTGAGTATATAAAATTGTTATAATTATTATATATGTTATTAAAGTTTTTAATTTAAAAATAATTAGGTATTTAGGCCTCATTAAACTCAATAAAATACCAAAATTCAGACCTACAATATTCAAAAATGAGATTGTGCAAGCTACGAAACACTAAAAATGCATATTTTGAGTTTTATTAAATGAAATATATTAAAATTTAACATGATTTAAAAAAAAATGTAATTTAAGGTTCAAAAGTGATTTAATATCTGTAATATACTTGAGGAGAGATAAAATAGCAAAATATAGGTTTGTTCATGAAGGAAAGTGGTTTATTTTCACTATTTTGCTCATAAATGGAGTTAGAAATGAGTGTTTTAAATATTTATAAGGGAATAAAATAATTTTATAGGGTGTATGATTAATGTATAATTATATATCCATGATTTTATAATAAAAAAATAATTCAAAATAGGCTCAGATCAAAGAAAAACATCTCCAGGTCACCCTGCGGGCAACAAACAAACACTTTTTTGTGATTTTTTGTTTGAGAGTTTGGTGAAGAGTTTTAATATTTTAATTTTTTAAAAAATATAAAAAATTTAAAACTATTCAATTAGCATAGGATGAATGTATGGTGAGGCCTATAACTCATTTCAGAACCCGAAATCTAAATTAAGGTTTCTTGAGGCCTGAAGAGCACAAAAGAGCATTTTTTAAAGTTGTATATGGAGTTTAAAGATTAAAATTTGTTTAAAAGTATATTAAACCATGGTGATTATTTTATAATATTTTTTAGACTCATTATATATTAAAATAATAAAAATTCATCAAGTTTTAGGTTGTCACTATACATTCAATAAACTTGGCAAAACCACAAAAGATGAACACATCCAAGGAGTAGTATGGAGTTTTGTGATTGTTCATCATAAATACACTCTTAGATAATATATTTAATGAATAATTCAAAAAAATAAACATTAAATCTCTCCCACTTATATGCCATCTTTGAGTAAGAAGACAATTCACAAGTTTAATCAATGTATTGTGCATTCAACAACCTTGCTTAGTCAAACACATGTGCTCTTAGCTATTTGGAGATCAAGAAAGGGTTAAGTGTTTGTTTTAAAAATTAAATAAAGGTTGGAATTAGTATACAACAAAATTAAATATCTCTCTCTATCCTTTTATTCCCCTTGGAGCTAATTTTAGAAAAGGTCAAGCAAACAATAAGAAGCCTTCAATCAACCCTAGAAAGGTGTAGATTCCAACATGCAAGAGTGGAGAAGTCAAGTTGAAGTCTTGAAAAAGTAAATAATACATATTTTAAATGAGGAGACTCATTAAACAAACCACATGAAATATTTCTCCTAATATGCCACCTTAGAGCAATTTGGGGAAATCAAGAAGAAGAAACATGCATGTAAGATAGGAGGAAGATAACTAAAGTCAAACTCCAAGATGAAATGAAGATAACCAAAGTAAAACTTCAATATGCATGAAATATCAAAAGAATTTAAGTTAATAACAAAATTATCTCAATGCAAGATCAAAAGGAGTTAAATAAATATGATTAAGATCTCTTCAAGATTGAAGAGCTTCAAAGCATGCATGAGACCTTTGACTTTTCTAAAACATCAATAAGCTGATCTCTCTCTCTCTCTATATTATGACATATTCGAAGGAATAATGTTTAAAATTAAAATTTACTATGTATCAATTTTAAATTTTGGTGTTTGGGTTAAATTTTGAGTTGGAGTTGAGTTGAAGGAAGAGTGAACTATGACTAGGATGATGATTTATCTCTAGTTTAGGGTTGTTTTGTCTTCTATCTCCTTGTTTTATTTTCTATATGTATTTTTAATTTTTAGAGATAATAATAAAATTATGATTTTGGATATATAGAAACTCTACTAAAATTTTATACTACATCACCTTTGAAGCAATAAGAAGCTGATGTTTCTTTCATTTTCAAGATGTTCTTGAAGTGTGGTTTATATTCATTGATGTAACTTAGTGAATGACTATTTTTCCTATGCTTATGTCTGATATCTTCACCTTTATATAGAAAATAATAACTATTTTAGGTCATAATAAGTGTCTAAGTCTGATTTCTACCTAATTTGGAAGTGAATTTAAACCATTGTTCATTCTTTCTAAGCTAGTGTGAGTGTTTGTCAAGACCTTTGTATAAAATACTGATGCAAGAGCCATTGTATGAAGATGAAGTGAAGTTGTGCAAGATATTTATATTCCAAAGTGTGTCAATTATAGGCATAATTGGCTTTAAGATTGGTGCATCACCCTAAATTTTTAGTTTTCATATTTATTTTAGCTTGTGTGTTGTTCCTTTTACCTTTTTCCTAGTCAAGAAATCACATAATTAGAGAGTTTAGAGAGAAGTAGTTGAGTTTACCAAAAATAAATATACCTTTATCTAAATATTATCTCCAATATAAGGTCACCCACACCTTGGAGAGTTTACATTGTGTCAACAAGAGTGAGGACATGCACACATTCTTACAAGGGTGCACTTTTAAGTGATAACAACTTAACTAGTTGAGTGAAGTAGTTTTAAAAGATATTGTTGTAATAATGGAGATACAATTTTCTCAAAAAATATCAACCATGAAATTGGGACACCCTTATTTTTATTTTGGCCACATAACCAATGATACCAAATGAATGGCTCATGTTCCAGATATAGAAAGGCCATAACCACTTTTTGTGAATATGGACTCTGATATAAATCAAGTAATTTGTCAATTTGAGTGAGCCAAGTGAGTGGATCATTAATATCAAACTTGTGTAGGTCCACTTTTGGAAACATTGGCTTAGTGCCTGAATTGGTGTTGGTATTGTTTGGAGGAGGAGAACCAAATAGAAGTGATGAAGGGTTATTTTATAATATCCAAGCTTACAAGCTAGAAAATTTTCCCATAAATTTGTTGAAATTAATCCATAATGATATCTAGGTCCATTTTAAACCCTGTAATGTCCCCTTAAACCATATCAAAACCATCTTTTTTCACCATGCCTTGCAACTCTGATTTAAGTTGCCAAATTGCCTATGAAATACATGGATTAGAAGTTATAGACTCCATGTCATCCTTGTGAAGATTTTTTAGAGTTTTTTATCTTTCCTACATCCATGAGTATTTGGACCAGCCATGCACAAACCCTAGGAGGGTTTTAGCTGTGAAAAAGTGTATTGGCAAAATACACCATTATGATCATCTCACTGAGATGAATCTAACTACTACTATTGTACATAAGGGTGAGAAATTCAACCTAAAAAAATGTAATAATAGAATATACTATTATTATAATCTTATAGAGATGGACCCAATGATTGCTAATTTACACAAGGTAAAAAAATTTTACAGATAATCAAAAGTTATGTTTTTTCAAATTACTAGTGCTCCAAAAAAAAATTGCATTGTAGAAACTTGCCCAAATTAAAGATTAAATACCAATTGTAAGGAAATTACTTAGATGATTAATAACAATATAATTATATATTGCATAATTAAGAGTAGAATAAGAATATCCACAACAATAATTGGTGAAAGAGCAGAATACTTGAATATTATGACCGAGCCACTTTGAGAGGGCAACCTCCACAATAATACAATAAGAATAGAATTCATAATATTATGATCAAAGAAAACACTACCTCCTATATATATTCTATTTATTCATGGTTATTCCATAGGTTGACCATACTGATAACATCAATAAATGCAATAAGCTAATATGAAGGTGTGTAAGCCATAAGTTGGCCACACATATCCCTAGATGCACTATAGGTTAAGGGTGTAGCACAAAAACACCATTTGTAAATGGAAACACTTTTGAATCTTACTAAAAACATGTTTTGTATAATTATAAATATATTTTATAGACATACCACATTACATAGGAAACACCAATTAAAGACAACATATTAAAACCTGTGAAAGAATATGTAAAGAAAAAGGGGAGATAGATAAACGTATATGGGCACAATTATTTTTCTGGACACTAGATGCAATCCCAAAGACATGGTACTTACACTAAGAAATGTAGAAGGGGACTAATACATGGGTAGATTTAAAAATGTATTTCTATATAACTTTTAATTTCTAGGACCCTGATATTAGAGTATGTAGGGCACTCACTACAAAAGATCAAAACATTCTTATTCATGGAAGACTCAACAACAAAGCATAAATACTCTAAAATTAAAATAGAATATAGTCCATTGAATCATATTAATTAATGGGATAAAATTGGAATAATTATACATGAGTTGCCAAACACTATAAACCAAAAAGTAACAATGAAAGAATCAAAGAGGATAACATATTATCGCAAGATTACCAAACATGAAGAAGATGATGAAGAGAAACCAAAGAATATCCATATTTATTTCATGGGGGGTGAAAGGAAATTATTACAGACCATGGAGGATAAAATTCAATACTTCCACCAACCCATTAAAATTAGGGAAGAAAATATTGCCACAAAAGGAAATCCATAAATGGTAAAGGTTGGGAATTACTAAGTCGAAGAGGAAGTCAAACAAATTATTGAATTACTAAGGGAATTTAAAGATTTATTTCTACAAACATTCACTAAAATAAAAGGGATTAAGGAGGATGTAGGCACTATGAAAATCTAGTTAAAAGAAACTACTAAATGATTATGAAAAATGGCCATATCGACTAAACCCTAATATAAAGGCAAAAGTCAAGATTGAATTGGATAAAATGCTCATCGATGGTATTATAAATCAAGTAGAATAAATTGATAAGTCCTATGGTAATACAAAAAAATAAAATAGGTGAGATACAAATATGCATATATTATAGGGAGTTAAATGGGGATTATCTACACGACCCATTTTGAACTCCATTTATCAAGGAAATATTAGAAAATATTGTAGGCAGGGAGATCCATTCTTTCACTGATGGGTTCTTAGGATACCATCAGGTTCATATAAAACTAGAAGATAGGACAAAAACCACATTTTCTATAGAATGGGGATCTTTCATGTATACAGTCATGCCTTTTGGATTAAAAATACACAAGTAGTATCCAGTTGTATAATGGTGAATGCATTCAAGGATTTCATTCCTGCTTTTTTAAAAGTATATCTGGATGACAAGATAGTTTACAGATTAATCAAAGACTATGTATAATCTCTAAGGGCAATGTTCCAAATATGCAAATAGTTAAATATATTATTAAATCTCAAGAAATGCATTTTTGCTACTCTTTTTGGAACTCTATTGGGACATTTAATATGTAAAGAAGGATTGATGGTGGATCCACTCAAAACTACCATAATCATTAACTTACCACCACCAAAAACACAAAAATAAGACTGAACAATTTTGGGGTATACTGGATACCACTGTAGGCTCATAATAAATTATACAACCATTAGTGCTCATATCAAAGAATTATTGAAGATGCAGAACAATTAGCCATTATAATGGTCAAAATAATGCCAAGATTATTTCAATACACTTAAGAATAAAATAATATATGCACCAATCTTAGTATTTATAGATTATAAGATCCCATTTCATGTACATGTGGATGCATCATGAACTACAATAGGAGTGGTATTATCACAACTACAGGAGAACACAAACCACCCAATTTCCTTTGCTAGTAAAAAACTAGCAAGGGTAGAAAGGAATCATTACAAAATGGAAAGAGAAGTGCTCATGATGGTCTATACCATGAAATTTTTTAGAAATTACTTGTTGGTGAATCCATTCACTTTCTTCATGGATCATGAGCCATTAAAATATCTCATCAATAGACTAGTAATCTAAGGAAGAATCTGCCACTGGTTCATGTTGTTCCAAGAATTTGACTTTAAGATTGCGATGAAACTTGTAAAAGCTAATTTTGGACATGACTATTTATATCTAATAACCATGGGAGAAGATGTCAGACCAATTAAGGATGAGTTTCCTAGAGCTCACCTCTTCCACATAGAAGCAATCTTTAAAGACATGGAAGATATTGCACAATTCTTGTCTAGCGAAGAGTTCCCCGAGGACTATAATACTTTATAAAAGAAAAAAGATTAATAATTGAGGCATTTACCTTCATTATAATTAAAGGGGAATAATATAAAAAGGGAAGAGATGAAGTGTTATGGTAGGTATCATTGCCACATGAAAGACACAATATCTTAAGGGAGGCACATGATGGAGTTATTGGGGGAAACGACTTGAGAGAAGCCACATGAAAAAAGATACTGTTAGTAGGCCTATGATGGCCATCAATTTTAAATGATTCACATAAATATGCAAGAATTTTGTGATATTTTTCAAAGAGTGGGAATACCAAATGCTAGAGATGAGATGGCCCTCCGCCTAGTGTTGGCAGAATCTCCATTTGAAAAATGGGAAATTGACTTCATTGGACCTATTAAGCCTGTAAATAAGAAAGTTAATGCTAGATTCATTATCACCAACACAAAATACCTAATAGGATGGGTAGAAGATATTCCCACAAAGGATTATACCACAAAAATGGATGCCATTTTTTAATACAAAAACATAATAAGAGGTTTGGTTGTTCTTTGAGCATAACAAACGAATAATGAAAATGCTTTGTCAACAAATTAATTGTTGAATTTCTCAAACATTTATTAATACAACATCATAGAAGTAGTCCATACCATTTGAAAGCAAATGGTACTATCTAAGCATACAACAAAATATTGGAGAAAGTACTAACAAAAGTATATAACACAAAAATAGGAGACTAGGATATGAAGATACCAATGGTACTATGGGCTTACTTCACCACTTAAAAAATATTACCCCTTATAATTAGTTAATGGATTAGAAATAATCATGCCAATATAATATGTTCTACCAAGTTTGAGGCTTGCAATAACATTCCAGATGAATGAGAAGGATTCTATTCAAGAAAGGCTGAAAGAAATAGAAAAATTAGATGAAAAAGGTTTCTAGTATCATATAACCAAACACAAGAAAAAATGTGCCAAAAAGCATGACATGATAGGCACATAAAAATAAGATAATATTAGGTTGGAGATTAGGTCCTAATTTATGACAACAAATATAAAAATTCAGGCAAGCTAAAGATAAGGTGGCTTAGGCCCTATATTGTGGAATGTATATTAATCTGATGTGCAATAAAACTAGAAACACTAATAGTAAATCAAAGACAAGGGTTTGTCAATGGCACCAGATTGAAATCTTACACCATAGACCACTACAGTGCAAAGAAGTAAGCACAATCAAGGAATAATTCATGAGGTGACATTGTCCTTCCAATCAGGTGAAGTTATGGTAGAAGGTACCATGGTACCCTAAAATAGATGCTTAAGTTTTTAGTCATAAATTATGTCACCTCCCCACTAGGTTGGCACTATCCTCCCATCTAAGGAAGTTAAATAAGGCTACTATGGTACCTGTAAAGCAACTTTCATGGTAACTGGTTGTCTGATATTGCCACAACATACTAGTGGGACACCTATACCATAGAATAAATAAAAAGTAAAATAAGGGAGAAATATAATGATACAAAGTTAAAAAGATAAAAATGTGATGCCAAGTTAATAACTAGTATACAGTGGTAAGAAAACATATGAAAATATTGGGGAAAATTAGATCTTTTTATTTCACATAAGGATAAAAATAAAAATGGGAATGTAATAATTTGTAGTTGATAATAATGCATGGTAGTAAGAGATAGTCCTATGATGTAATCAAATATGTTAACATTTGCATCCGCAAGATAGATTATGATTACTAGGACAAAGGGTACCAACTGAGGAAAGAACCAAAGGATGGGGAAGAAAAGGGACAAATAAATTACGAACCCACAATATTATTTTTTACACAATGATAAGAGCTTAAGTGAATATATGAATGAATCTAGTGTTAGTTTATTTTGGGGCATGACAAAATAAGGACTTCAAAAATATGATGTCTCAATAGATAGTGGCATACAATGGTGAGATAAAATAAGGAATAAAACATCATATACATTAAGAAAAGTCACCGTCAAATCATATAGTTTTCTTCAAAACAAAATATATTAGTATTAGACAGAGATAAAGATATGCGGAGATGATGAAAATAAAATTTCAACAATGGTATGAAATATGACATAGTAGTAATAGGAAATCATCATACAAGAACAACATAGTCACTACTAGGCTCTACAAAGTCAAAATATGATTATCAAATCAAGGTGTCTCAAGGAAAGGAACCATGTCAAAAGGGTGAATAAGGGAATCAAAATTCTAACTTGTGGTACATAATAAACTATGGTAGTAAGAATAAAGGAGACTAGAAGCCCCAAGGAAGTTGAATTAACCTCCATAGGATTGTCAATCATGAATTTGTAGAACACACATCTATAAAAGAAACAAAAATATAAAGGCAATATTAATTTGTATAAGGATCATAATGATACTAAATATATCCTCCAGAACAAGAAATTTTGAAGGGATAATTCATAAAATATATTCAAAGGTTGAGGGAAATATATAGTAGGAACAATGAAATGCATGATAATTGGTAAAATCAGTAATAAAATGATAAGAACAAAGTAAATACATGATGGGACATTTATTAACCACCAAAATAAGTGAAAAATGGGGATGAACTATGATAGTAAATCCATTTTAAATGCCTTAAACACATCTCATTGCATTTAAGAGATGGATTGAAGAAGTTATAAAATAAGGGTTTGATAATCAGAAAAAAATTACCAAGTTAATTGAGCATTAAAAATCTACAAAAAAATTTGAACGATACTTATCCATGGTGAAGTAGCTAAGTTTATTAAAGAATGAATAATGGAAATTACTCAGGTAGTCAGAGCAGAACAAATCAAACAGCCTAAGTTCAAAAAGTATTTGCTTAAGTCAGAGAACACACTCAGAAGAGATATACATATACATTAGAGCTCATTTGATGGAGATTGACTATATAAATATGGAAATCAAAAGGTCTGCTTTGTTACAAGTTAACCCTCAAACATAGTAATTAGAATAAAATCTAGAGTATAGTGTTATTCAAAAGTTGAAATTGGATGCATGGACTAAATGTCCATTCTTTGGGCTCATCATAAACACAACCCAAGTGATACCTAGTAGGGTATATGTATGAGGAAATGGAGGATTATGTGGAGTAACTAAGTAAACAAATGGAGAAGATAGAGGTCTGTTTGAAGCCGCATATTGATTATCTCAATTGGTTGGACACATCTCCTATTCTAAATGACATTGTTTTGGTAGCCAAGGAAAATTTGAATATGGAGAACATGCTTATTGAAACCAAGAAATTTATTTTGGATTGGGATAATTTTGCTCAGACAATGATACAAAATTACTAGTAGAATCTACCCAAGGATAGGGCACACACTCCATAGTTATCCAATAATGTATTATAGTGGTTTTATAGTTTTGTTACACTTAGGTAGATTGATAGTATCATTTTTTTACTTGTCAACACTTAGAGATATCTTGAGGATGAGACAAAGTTATAAAATCTAGGCAAATGTTGGGAAGATTCTATTATAGTCATAGAACCCAACCGTACGTACCACAAAGTTGATTTTAGTATCATAGTAGTAGAACACTCTTCCATGCTGATAAAATAGAGGATTCTATCAACTGGAACTATGTTAAGAAAGAAGATTTTGTGGAGACAAACACTAACTAAATTAGAGAAAAGACATGTCTTATACATACATGACCATTGATCAATGACTATTTTGGCTCGGTATTTATACCATGACATTATATTAGATAAGATAACAAAGAAGAATTGAGATGATTATATAGAGGTTATGAAGTGAAATAACTTGTATAATTATATCAAAAGTGTAAAGTAAAGAGTGTATAAAACTATTTTATTTAATAGTTACATTAATATATATAAAATAAAGGACTTAGAGTAGGAAATTCCTGAGTTATGCATACTATATATGATTCATTGCAAATATATGCACTACTTCTATTTTAAATTTAATAATAAGGAATTATCCCAATATTAACCCTTATGATACATTAGGCTAACTAAATTTAACCTAACTAATATAAACATATATGTGTCTAACTACTTCAGATTTTATGTCAAGACAAGTAAGTGACAATAGAAGGCCCAAAAGTTGTTCAAGACCCAAAACCTAGTTTTTCACCTTTTTTGTGTAATTACATGATTGTTTAGAGTAGGATTTGTTTGTTGTTTCCTTGTGCTCCACCATGTACTGAATAATCCTTGAGTGAAAACAAATTTATTTTAAGTCTTAAAACTACCAAAACCTTAAAATCAAACTTTTCAAATCTAAAACTCAAAAGCATTTAGTCAGCAATCAACATTTTTTAGTCACTTTGATCTTATTTTTTTCTTGCCTAGTTTATTTTTGATTCAAGTCATTCCCTTAGCTATGTCACCCATAATAAGGCACATGGCCATGCTTAATAATACTAATGTAAGGGCTATGCCTTTTGGTAGTGACCCTTTTTAATTTAGCCAAGACCATCACATAGAAATACATGAAATCAATGAACTTGAGGAAGAAGGAGTATACAAATATGAAGTTAGCCCTAAAGATATTTTACCACCTAATTCCATTGATTAATACATCATGACCAATAGAAACAAATTTTTGCTTCAACCTTTGATCTTAGGAGCCAAATTCCCACTTGACTTTGATGTACAAAACTTACAATACTTGCTTACAAGTAAAGAGTATTTACCCTCCATTCATGAAAAATCCATTTTAAAAAACTCTTTATAGGGTATTAATTCTCTCTTAGGTTCCTCTAATCCAAATCCCCATGTCTCCCAAGACATAGAAAACCTTCTTCATGAAAAATCCTGCCAAGTAAGGCATGAGTTTTCTATGAAAACCCACACACACCATGCCAACCAAGAGATTGTGAATCTCCAATCCCATCAAGAAAATAATCCTTTTGTTAATCCCAATCCAAATCATCCTAATGTGAGGGTGAATTAAAATTCACCCTCATATGTTAATCCAACCACTTTGAGCTTGAATATAAATTCAAGTTCACCAATTGCAAATCCAGCTAATCAAATCATGAATGGTCATTCAAGTTTGCCAATCCTAAATCTAACTAACCAAAGCTTTAATGTTCATTCAAGTTTTCTAATCACACATGCAATCAATCCAAACATTAATATGTATTCAATTTTACCAATTACAAATCCAATCAACCCAAACTTGAATATGCATTCAAGTTTATAAATCTACAATCAATCGAATCCATGATCAAATATCCATTCAAGCTCACAAATAAATCCTAATTTAAGTCTTCAAGGCTCACCAAGCAACAACATTGTTAATCCAAATCAAATTTTGAGCTTGAATAATCAATCTATCTCACCATTCAACCAATCCATATTAAATCCAAGCTTGGGCATTACTTCAAGTATTCCCACCAATCTAAATCCAAATGGTAGTTTAGAAAGTGTCCAAAATTAGGTTTCTCATTCCTATTATCTTGTAGGATTCATTCCATATAATCCAAATCTAACACCACCTAACATTAATTCACTCAAAATTAACTCCAATCCTAACCCTTCATTCAACCCTAACACCCATGTTAATCATATGATTACTTCACATGCAAACCAAATGCTAATTCAAACTAACCCAAATAACCTCAAGTTGAACACAAACCTTTACTCAAATAACGTAAACTTGAACACAAACTCTAACTCCACTAACTTCAACCATAATATAAACCTAAACCAATTAAACCCAAACCAATACAACCCTAACTTGAACATGAATCCTAATCCAATGAACTTTAACTTTAACATAAATCCAAATCAACATAACCCCAATTTTTTAAACCAATCCAAACTTAAATTTAACCCCAAAAATAGTAATTATAACACTAAACCTGATCTAATAAACTTTAATTTTAGCACAAACCCAAACTAGCATAACCCACATGTTAACCTCATAAGTAACCCCAATCCAATGACGTATAATTTCAACAATAACCCTAATCCAATAAAACTTAGATTTAACACTAACTTGAACAACCCAAACCACTTTGAACATCGACAAAACACTAACTTTTCCAACCAACCACGTAATCCCTTCATCCGCTCACTTAACCAATTTTTGCAAAATCACACCAACATAAATTATTCATAGGTTATCCATCCAAATTTTATACCTCTTCAAGATAAATGAATAAACTATCTCAATATTTTATCAAAGAATTTCAAAACATGAAAGATAGAATTCAAGGTTTGAAAGATGGTACTCATTCCCATAAAAAATGATTTAAATTCAAGGAATTTTGTTCATATTGTAATCACCTAAAAGTGGTATTTTGATACTAAGAGTGTTTCTTGAGATAACCTATTCCTATCTTATCCCTAGACCTATCTTAGAGCCTTTATCACAATTTTCTAGCCTTTGTGCAGACCACAAATAACTCAAATTAGCCAAAACATAGTATCAAACCTTCATTCCTAGATCTTGGCCCTTTATGCCCAACAACCTGCTAGTTAGACACTAGTGCCACATTAAGGACACTAGAGCCACATGAAGCTAGTGTCCCTTGCCCTAACTCTCTCAAATGAATATATTTTCAAATGTGTACCCTTATTAAGGTTGGCCTAAGCACATTTTATTATCTGCATAAGCTATAAAACTCTATAAATAAAAGACTATTAGACCTCTATCCACTAGATGGAAAATAGATGTAAAAATCTTATTCAGACAAGAAACAAGTTGAGAAAAATCAAGGTTATTAATCCCTATACTACCCTATTTATGCATACTACCATCTATAGTTTCCCTAAGTCTAGATTTAAAAGAATTCCAATCTCAAGCATGCTCAAGGCATTCAATACCACTATCATTCTAGCATTCACTTTCCCTTGCACCAAACACTAGGTGGGAGAACTACATCAGTCTTGATCTGTCCTTGGAGTATTGGTATGTAGGCAACTCTCTTCACAACAAAGTGTTGAGGATGTCTAACCTATCCTACTAATAAACACACATTTTAAGCTCATGCAATACTTTCAAGGAGGATTAGGATTTATAACTTAAATTAGTTATTACAGGCACAATACTGATTCTAGATTTCATGCACGTAAGAACATAACCCAAAAACATAGGCACATGTGTTCCTATAAATTAGGAACAGTCTTGCAAAGAGGATACTAGCTCCATTTTTAGGACACTAGATCCACATGGTACTACTGTCCAGCTGGGGCACTACTATCTAGTAAAGAATCTAACCTAGGGACCCTATTAATAATAATCACACCTATCCATAACCTAGTTTTTAGCACATGGATCTTTTGTGATAGTTGTTTTCTAGATAACTTTATATTTACACATATTTATTACTATTTTTAGAAAGTCAAAGCAAGTCAAATTATTTAACAAATTAGTGGTTATTTATTGCATATTATTTCACTGATGTAGACAACTCATCCCTTTAATCTAACTTAGGATTTACATAGTTAAATCTCACAAGGTTAAATCATTTGGTGAACCTGATTTACTTTGAATATTGCTCAAAACCCTAGTTTGATTTCTCCAAATTTTTGTGCATTAACTTAGGGTTATATACTTATATTTTTATAAATCTTTGGCATGATATAGCCCATTAAATCAATCTCACATCAGGGTTTCATTTATTTAAATACAATTTAAATCTTTTCAAAATAACTCTAATTTTATAAAACCCTAACCTTAGATGATCTTAGGGTTTATATCCTTCTTTTTCCTATGTTTATTAGTTACCTTCAATTTTTTAGATTTCATATATTCTATTTTATCACTTTATTCCAATTTATTTACTATATGCCATCTCAAAATCTATGTCTCTTCCATTAAGAAAAAGTGCTATACTAGGTGATAATCCTATAGAGCATGTTCATATTCCTGCTATCTAAGCCTATAACATGGATAAGGGACCTATCATAACTCCAACTATGCATCCTTCACACGTTGATTATGTGGACTTCAATGATAATGCATCTGAATATGAATAATACAACCAAGAACAAGATGATATACACATTGAGAATTGAGACACTCTCCTTCCACTTAACAATGATGACATAATTATCAACAAAGATGAGATATTATAGGGATTCAGAGATAGAATTTGGGAATAACCCCTTGATAATGCATAAATCCTACAAGATATATTGGAAATTAATAACAAAATAAATAATGGTCAATCTTCAAATCCCCCAATTAATAATGTTATTACACCTACAGTGGGGCCAATTCAACCAACTTAGCTAGAACAACCTAAAATTATAATTCAACAACCATCAGTGAAAACTATACCTCTTATGGTTAGTTCTTCCACTCCATATGTATAATCCCTTTTTCATGAGATTCATACTTTATAGTCTAAGATGTTATATCTTGAGAAGGGAGCCACTAGGTTATCACATGCCTTGGATTCTAATATTCTCTTACATACACCTTTGGCATATCACATAGTGACAACTCCTTTGCCATCCGGTTTTGTGGCGCCTAAGTTTACATTATATGATGACAAGGGTGACCTAGAGTATCATCTCAAAGATTTTCATGCAACATACTTGGACTATGTATCCAATGATTAGCTTCTCACAAATTTATTTCCATGTAGTTTAAAGGATTATTCCCTACACTGGTTCTATGATTTACCAAATTAATCTATCACATCATTCAATCCTTTAGCCAATATGTTCTTATAACATTTCTCCATCAACATTAGTGATAAGATATCATATGCACAAGTGGCACAATTGAAACAAAAGTGAAAAAAAACCTATCGTAGATTATGTCTTATGATATAAGACTATCTTAGCCAAATTGACTAGCCCCATGGCAGATAGAGAGCTTCAAGACATATTTAAACAAAGTATCTCACCAACATTACACAAAGCTATCTTATTCAAGAAGTTTCCTACATTTATAGATTTATGCCACATAATCTAGGAAAGAGATGTTAAGATCTTATCAATGGGCAAACTCAAGTATACTAGTGGATCAAAATCAACTATTAAGACTTCAAATAAACCTCCATACAAAGTAAGGGCCACTAAGAATAAGAATGATCAAAAGGCCACAATCAATGTAGCTTCTAAGCCATCTCTTAGATTGGTTTTATCCACTCCTTAATGTTGAGTCTTAACTAATCTTTTAGAGTCACTAGCACAAGTATTACAATAACTCTTGGAATGTAATGTCATATCTCTCCTTCCCATTAAATAATCTTATATGATACAACCTCTTCTAAAGAACTATGAGTCTTATGCATTCTACAAGTATCATAGGGAACTAGGCCACACAACAAACACATGCATAAGCCTAAAACATAAGATACAAGATTTGATCGAGGCTAATATTATTGACGTGGGCATACCCACATAGGCATTGAAAGCAAAATAGACAAATCTAAGGCACTTAAGATATTCTTAGATCCATTACCAAAGCACATAATGAATGAGGCAGGGGGCACATCAAGTATTCCCTACACATACTAGGCGCATCCACCACTAGCTTCATATCATACTATTATAGAGGAGACACATCCATTGCACAACATTATTGGCATGTACCATACTATAGTTCCACCTAGACCACTCATCACATTATCAGATTAAGAGATTGTCGATGATGATACAAATTTATATACACTCTTCATAAGAGCATACATAGATCATCATCTTATCCAGAGTATTATGTTTGATAATGATTCCAACATAAGCATGTGTATTATGATATTTTTTTAGAATTTAGTGAACTTAGAGTGGGATATATTCCCCATAAACATAGTAATTAGTGGTTTCAGTGGTTGTTCAAAGATCCATTGGGGAGATTATGCTTTTATTATAGGTTGGACCAGCACACATAGCCACTAAGTTCTTAGTAGTACCTAATGCAGGCATGTTTAATATAATATTTGGTAGGACATGGTTGCAACAACTTCACACATCCCATCTATAGTACATATATGCCTAAAGTACATACAAATGAATTAAGTGGTCAAATTTGAGGGTGTCTCATATGAGTATCCTCTACCAATCCCACAAATAGCTCCAACATAGTTACCAGTTATAATTTTAACATGGTCACCAGTTATAATTCTAGCACCATTACCAGATATGGCACGATTGTCAATTATAGCTTTGAGCATAGTTCTTATCCATATATCATAGAGTTTAGTAGAGCCATTAGTGCAGGTGAGGTCTAGTCTTATGGTATTGACATGTACGCATACTCTCCCATGAAGACCATTATTAGAGAGACCCATACATCATAGATATGTCATAGATTCTAGAGGACCTCCATCTAATCAGTTTATTTTGAGATTAATATAATTGGGTTCTCTAGGTTCTCAACATAAAGTACCTACATCACCTATAGCTTCTTCTTCTACCAGATGGGTTCCTAAGACCCCTATAGTTCATAGGGAATCACATTCAGTGCCATGGACTCATAACATCACTACACATGCAGATATAGACACATAGTACTCCACATAATAAATTATGGGATCACAATTACCCTTTCACATGGTGTGCATGATCATGGTTCCCTTATTCAACATAGGTCATGATGATAGTCAGTCTCCCATGAGACTAATTGGTTAGTATGGTTCCTATGCCTTGTACATAATTTATTCTCTCTTGCTCCTTATACATAGTTAATTTTCATTTTCTTGTACATAACTTATATCCAGTAAATAAAAAAACATTATAACATGTCAAAACATAAAAACATTCAAATATTACTAAAAAAAATACAAAATTTATAGATTATAAGCCTTGCTATGTTTACATTTCTTCTATTTTCTAGACACCACATATGATAGCTATCTTAGTATAGTCAATTCTATCATACATACATGTTTCACTTTTTCTTATCGAGTGCTTGCAGATTACATACAAGACTCAGGTCCAATGTATTGATCTAGATTTAATACCATCTACCTATTGGGGGCATATACACCGATCTAAGTTTATTCATTTGATATAGCTGCCCACTCAAGGGCATCTCATACACAGTTTTTACTACTAGGTTCTATCCTTACATTCTTTACATTCTAGTTTATGCATTGATATATCTTGATATTGATCATTTCTACTCATGCTTAGATTTTTTTGCCGACTATCACTAGTTAGACTCAACATATGTACATCCTAGCATTTACATAAATTTGTACTAAATTCATACATACTTTCATTTCTAGTTTTCCTAGTTTAGACTTGATTGCATTTCCTACACTTCTTCTATTCGAGGGAATTTGAATATGCCATTGTTCTTTGGATCTATGCCAATTCTATTCATTGTATGCCTTTGACATGTGCCCATGTACCTTGTGTGTACTTTCCTAATTATTTATGTAGACATTTAAACATGTACTTATATGTGGTTCTAATCTAACTTGCTTGTTGCTTGTGTATGTGGACATTTAAACATGTCCTTGTATGTTTTCTATTCCTAGATTTAGTGACATGTGCCCATTTCCCTTGTATTGTGGCCCCTTGGCCTATTTTTCATGCCTAATGTGTATTGTATGTATGATTTATTATATGATTCATCACCATGAAACTTGTCTTTACTTGTTACAAACATCATTTTGTAATGCCATGAGGGACCTCATGTAGCTACCCTTCCTACTTGGGTGTCATGATGGACATCATGCCCCATCCCCCTAGGTAGCTACTTAGATTTTATATTATACACATTGATTACATATATCTTGACACCCTTGTAAAATGATAGATACAAAATACATCTTATGCTACATATTTAAGCTTAGATTCTTTTACATTTTGATGTTATGTTTGCACATTATATTGGAATATCATGTAGTTATCATATATACTTTAGCTAACACATTTTGTAGAGCTATTTATTTTGAGGATAGTTATTGCATAGGTCAACAAATACCCTTAAAAGAGGGGGTATTCTTAGGGATTTGTCACATATATTAGGCTCCTACATTACATTCATAGATCATTTTTAGCACACAGGCTCAGTTTTAGGAAATCAGACATAGGTAAGACAAAAAAAAATGGAGACTTAGTAAGTAGTTTAGTCACTCAAAAATTAGACCAAACAAACATTAATTCCTAGAATTGGACACTAATACCACATGAAACTACTTTACACTACATGGCACTACTATCCAGTAGCCTTATCTTAGGGCAATCCATATTAGCCATCACAATCATTGTATACACTAAAAATTTGCATGGATACAACTACAAGTTTTATAGTTATGTTTATATTTTGATTTAATACACTCATTTTAGCTTAGATTCATGCTAGTTGCTCAGATTAGAGGCATCATGTGAAACATCATCATCCCCACATTCAATTCAGATACATAGATTCAGTTATTAAAACTTAGTCTAGAATCAATATACCTAGATATCAGATTGGGGACATGTGCGTGGCACATAGTTTTCATATGCTCAGTTACACATAGGTTGATTAGATGGAATGGCGAACTCCACATCATTATCTAAAATATATACACTTTATATCATATTCCATGTTGTCACTAGTTTTATGCCTTACTCCATCTATAGTGGTTGACATTCCCAAGTGGCTCAGAGCTGCCTAATGAATTCAAGTGGCCACGAAGCCAACATACATAGCTAGATATACCCAATTAGATATTTTCAACACTTTGCATAGTTTAGTTTTAGATGCATCTACTACACATGGGTGGGAAATGATGGAGTCAAAACTACATTGAATTCTTGAGCCACCCACACATGAGGATTGAGCAAGCTATCAGCTTAGTACAAGCTATTCAATGATTTGATCACCATATACATGTACACACATAGGTTATCACCAGGTTCATGCATTGGTTCACATACCTAATGAGGTGTATTTGTTCCTTTCCTCTTTCCTATCTCTTTACTTAGTTTTACTCAGTTACTAATTTATTCAACATAATCTTTTCTTTTTGATATCTCTTAAGTAAGGACTAATTTATGCATGTTTCATTATAGGTCATGCTTTTAATCATGATTCACATATGCAAACTTAGCTTCACATACTCAGACTTAGCTATATGGGCTTCAATTTTTAGGTAAGTCTAGGTATGCTTCTTTTCCTTTATACTAGTCATTTTGCTTTGATGTATTTATAACATAAAGGGGGGCACAAATCTAATCACCTAAAAGTGGTATTTGGATGCTAAGAGTTTTAATTGAGATAAATTATTTCTAGATTACCCTTGGACCTATCCTAGAGCCTTTATCACACTTTTATAGCCATTGTGAAAACTACAAACATCTCTAATTAGCCAACACATAGTCTTAGACCTGCATTCCTAGATCTTAGCCCTTTATGCCCAACAACTTGCTAGTTGGACACTAGTACCACATTAAGGACACTAGAGCCACATGGCGCTAATGTCCATTGCCCTAACTCTCCCAAATGGATACATTTTCAAGTGTGTACCCCTCCTAAGGTCAACCTAAGCATAATTTATTATCCACATAAGCTATGAAAATCTATAAATACAAGACTATTAGACCTTTATCCACTGGATGAAAAATAAATGTAAAAAACCTATTCAAACATGAAACAAGTTGAGCAAAATCAAGGTTATTAATCCCTATTCTACCCTACTTCTATATATTACCATCTATAGTTATCGTAAACCTAGATTTAAAAGATTTCCAATCTCAATCACACTTAAGGCATTCAAGACCATTATCATTCTAACATTCACTTGTACGTTCACCAAGCACTAGGTGGGAGAACTACATTGGGATTGATCCCTCCTTAGAATAATGGTATGTAGGAAACTCTCTGCATAATGAGGTGTTGAGAATGTGTAACCTATCCTACTAATGAACACATATTTTCAACTCATGCCATAATTACAAGGAGGATTAAGGTTTACAAATTAAATCGACTATTATAAGAATAATACATAATTCTAGATTTCATGCATGGAGGAAGAAAAATAAAAAACATAGGCACATATGCTCCTAAAAATTAATAACAATCTTACAAAGAGGACATTGGCACCATTTTTAGGACACTAGAGCCACATGGTGCTACTGTCCATGTGCGGTGCTACTATTCAATGAAGAATTTGACATAGGGACCTTATTGATGACACTTAAACCTATTTATAAGCTAGTTTTTAGCACTTAGATCTTCTACAACAACTATTTTCTAGATAAGTATCTATTTACACATATTTATTACTATTTTTAGAAAGTTAAAGCAAGTCAAATTCTATAACAAATCAGTGGTTTTTTATTTTATATTATTTTATCGATTTAGACAACCCAACCCTTTAATCTAACTTAGGATTTACATAGGTAAACCCTAAAAGGTTAAATCACATATCCATATAACTTAAGTAACATGAAAACAACTTTCCCTAAGTATTTTGAACTTCTAAAATTTGATAAATACAAAGGTAAGGTAGATCCTAAGGAACACCTTAAAGACTTCTATCATGCATGTGTGGATGTTACTTATAGCAACAAGTACTTGTTATGATTATTTCCATGAAGTCTTAGGGGTAAAGCCCTTGAATGGTTTTCATTCCTTCCCAAAGGATCAATATTCACCTTTGAGGACCTTTATGAGAAGTTTTTTAGTCAATTTTCATACAATGTTGAAAAGTACTTGACCATATTAGACCTACACAACACCAAACAATGTAATGGAAAAACAGTTGATTCTTTATTACAAAGATGGTGGGCATTGACAAGTCATTTTTCATGGTCATTTCTCAAAACTAAACTTGTGGACATATTTATGAATAATATTAACTTAGAATTGGGACATCACTTATTAGTCATTTTCCAAAGGTCATTTAATGAAATTATTGAAAAAGGGGTCCAAATTGAATGCACATTAATCAATAAAGGTGTTATCAATATATTTAAACCCAAGAATAATTCCTCAAAATACCCTATAAAACCCAAGTTATTTTCCAAGAATAATAAAATTATTGGAGATGGTGTGACCAATGTTAAACAAATCCAAAACCCACCTAGACAACAACAAACTTATACCCAACCCATTAACAACATAATCATTCTTGGCAGTCAACCCTGATATGAGAATCAAATATGTAAATTCACCCAATTGGGAAACTCTTAAGAATCATTTTTTTGAAAGTTAGCCTAATATAATTTGAAAATTTATCCAAACACCAAACCTTTTGAAGAAAATATTCCTAAACCTGATTGGTACAAAGAAGATGAATAATGTGAGTACCATAGGATAAAGGGGCACTCTCCCAATAGGTCTATGAAACTTAAACATTATGTCCAATATCTTATAGATAGTGGGGACATTTCTATAAAAAAAAATCTACCCAAAACATCTAAAAACCAAAATTTGGGGATATATCAAGACCTGTTCACCAAACATGAGCAAGGAAAAGGTAAACAAAATCAAGAACACCATGAAGCAACTAATGTCAACCAAACTAGTCATCCTTTCAACTCCATAGTCAATTGTGTTTATTATGTGCATAATCAGATCAATGCCATTATTTTACAATCCCAAGATTATTCAATTAACACAAGGTGCACAAAACTTACCATTCTTAGTGCATCATCATCTAATATTGAACATAAGTACAACATTATTGATCATCTTGAGAAGACACCCACCAACATTTCCATATTATAACTTCTCAAGACTTCACCTATATATAAATACATTTTGTATAAAGTCCTTAAATATTCTAGTGTCCCACAAGACATCAAACCCTCAAATTTTCAAGCATTAGTTGGTAATTTATCCACTAAAAATCAGGGTACATTCAACCATTCTGATGTCTCCCCTTTGGGATCTGTTCACAATCTTACATTGTATATAGAAGTTACTATCTCTAGACACAAGGTAAAGATGGTGTTTATAGACAATGTCTTAACATTAAATTTATATACATTAAGGTTAATTAAGTACTTAGGATATTTAATAAAAACATTAGAAACCAACATCATTACCATACAAGAGTATGATAATAATGAGCAACAAACAATCTATGGGTACCATTTATCTTCCTTTGATGGTGGGAACCGTATAACCTGCTTCTTGGACATCCGTGGATACATTCAATGAGTGTCATACCCTCCACTTTTCACCAACTTTTGAAATTCTCCCATGATGGCATGGAAGTAACCATCAATGTGATCCTCAACCTTTTGAATATTGTAAGCTATTAGAAGGTCGATATCAAAAATCCAATTATCTCCTAGTTACTGATGACTACTTCACTCCTATTGAGGAATCACCTATGCTTGAAAATTATGTCCATATTAATACATTATTTTAGACACCCTCCCTTTTTGGTTGGATAAACACACCAACTACTTATACTTCTATGGAAATAACATCCACTAGTCAAGCCTCCAATCAACCATCTTTAAGTCAAGCATCCAAATAACCATCCTCTTCCAAAGCCTCTTCATCCCATTTCAAAATCATTGATAAAGGAATGAATGAATACATAATCCAATATTTTAATTATACAAATACAATCCATATGATCCCACATAATTATGGTAGGCCTTGCTAACATAGATACTTAAGTGGTTAGAAGATTAGGTACAACAAAATTTGTAATAAGTGGTCTTATTTATGATGAACACATCAACTATTTGAATCCTTCCTGACTTTACTCTGATGAACTAAATACTTTCTTCACTAATAATAAATACCATGTGATAAAGTCCATTATGTGTAAAATAGTGAATTAAAAAGGTAATGGCCTTAGTCTTCATGAAGAAGGGTCAATTGAACCAATAACATTAAAATCTAATGAAGACACTCATTGCATAAGATTTAATCCACTCAATGTAGATACCACACTTTTCTAACGTGACTCTTATAGTGAGTTAGAAGCAGATTCTTTGGATAATGAAACAAATTCCATTTTTAGTTGCTTTGAAGACCTTTCCCTCACTAATATTTTCCATAGAGACACCATTTTAACACTCGACCTCATGTATCCATCCTTAATCAAATGGGACCAACATACTACACCTATGCTTGATCATTTTTAAAATGATGAGGCAATTTTAGAGTTCTTGAGTACACAGGACCACATTCTGATAGGGGATCATAAGAAGGGATTCTCTATTCAGTTAGACAATTATATATATTTTATGGAATAAAAATCGCATCACCAAATAAATTCAACATCAACATAAAATCAAGAAGTCCTATAGGAGGAATTCAATCTTCCTTTACCACCCCCAAACTATAAAGAAAAGTTAACTCTCCTAGTTGAGGATAGTATTCCGATCAACATTGAAACATAGGAAGATCCCAAAATAGTCAAGTTTACCATTAGTATCACTCAAGAAGAAAGAGAAATACTCACTCTTTTGCTTAGATATATATTTTAATGTATTTACATGGTCTTATGCAAATATGCCAGGGATTGATACATCACTAGTAGTGTATCATCTTGTCTTGCATCTAGATGCAAAACCCAATAAATAAAAACTTCACAAAATGCATCCCAATATAACACTATTAGCTAAGGAAGAAATGAATAAGTAATTAGAATTTGGTTTCATAAGCCCCATCGACTATTCGAATTGGATATCCAATATTATACCTATGTCAAAGAAGCTAAAAGGATTCAAGATTTGTACAATTTTTTGTGTTATCAATAAAGTATGTATAAAGGATGATTTACCATTATCCAATATTGATATGATTATGGAATCTAATATAGATCATGAAATGTTGTTTTTAATGGATGTTTTTTTAGGTTATAACCAAATCTGAATATCTCCTAAAGACCAACATAAAACAACATTTACAACACCATGGGGGGGTTTTTGCTATCAGGTATGTCCTTTAACCTAAAGAATATCGGGGCCACATACCAAAGAGCAATGACTAAATTTTTTAATGATATGCTTCATGACATCATAGAGGACTATGTTGATAACATACTTACAAAATCCAATTCTAGAGAACATCATCCGAAAGTGATTCGCCACATCTTTGAAAGAATGAGGGAATATAAGATTGAATTAAATCCAAAGAAATGTGTTTTTGGGGTGACATCAATAAAGTTTTTGGGATTCATTATTTCATTTTGTGACATAAAATTTGACCCTTCTAAAGTTTTAGCTATCATAGATATGCCACCACTAGAAAATCTCAAACAAATTCAAAATTTGTAAGGCAAAATCCAAGCAATCAGGTGATTCATATCCCAGCTTGTAGATATTTTTCATCCATTTACATTTTTGTTGAACAAAGACACTCCTTTCACTTGGAATTATATTTGTGATACAACATTTGAACACCTTAAATAACATCTTTCTAATCCACCATTTTTAATGCCACTTATTACAAATAGGCCTTTCTTATTGTACATATTAGCTACTTAGTATGTATTGGGGGCATTGTTTGGCACAACATGATGATAGTGGGTTAGAAAGGGTAGTGTATTATCTTGTTAGGACCTTGGTATCTTACAAGCTTAATTATTCTTAAATATAAAAGGCATGTCTCATAATTGTTCTTACTTCACAAAAACTCTGTCATTACATGTTCAATAATCAAACCAAAATCATTGCAAAAATTGACCCTCTCAAGTATCTTTTATCCAAAATAACTTTAAAAAGTAGAATGACTAAGTGGGTTATGCTTCTAAGTGAGTTTGATCTTGAGTATGTTAATAAAAACACAATTAAGGGATAATCCTTAGCAGATGTACTATCAGAGGCACCTCTTAAAGATAAAACACCTTTTATTATGGACTTCCCAAATGAAGCAATACTGTCTATTGATGAATATTTAGTTTGGTAACTATTTTTGATGGTTCCTTCACAAACCATGGTTCAAGGTATTATACTAGTCACACCAGATGGGGATCGTATTCCAAAAGCATTCAGAATTGAGTTTCCTTATACCAACAACATTGTGGAGTATGAAGCTCTCATAGCTAGTCTCAAACTTGCTATATAATGGGGTATCAAACATTATCTTGTCTTTGGTGATTCTAAACTTATCACAAATTAACTAATTAATGAATTCCAAGCTCATGATGATAATTTAAACCCATACAAGTGGATGATGGATAGTTTAAAGTTATCTTTTACATTTATCCAATTTAGACAAGTACCACAAATCAATAATAAGGAAATAGACACCATGACAACCATTGGTTTGTTACTTGATCTTAACACAAAGCAAAAAAAATTCCTTGTAGAGTACTTGATGATACTAGCATATGACAAACCTGATTCTAAAATGGTCTGTGAGGTGGTTGGTCCCACTTCTCCTTGGTATTTTGATATTTATACATATCTCCATGATAACACAATTACACCCAACTTATCCCATAATCAACGTACATCATTTATCCAACTTAAATATCATTACACAATACTTGGTAACACTTTGTATTGAAAAGTATATGATGGAACACTTCTACACTATTTGAATTCTGAAGGATCTACTTTGGCCATTAGATAGGTTTGTGAGGAAATCTGTGGTGCACATTCTAGTGTCATAGTCCCAACCAAAAAAAAATGTGTGTAGGTTATTATTGGCCTATAATGTTGTTGGAAATATTGTCATTGATGTCAAAGGTCTAGCATTATTGGTGATAAAGGCCCCATTGCATTTAATGTTGTTTGTAATAAATATATCTTGGATAATATGAGTTAATATTTATTTAATATTAACAAATATATTTTTGGTTGCATATGAGAAAAAAGAAGGGCCCATGGAGAAGTTGAAGAGCCACAGGGTAAAGACAAAAGAAGGATGGGATGCATTTTCCCATGAAGAGTCATCTTGGGGAATTCCAAGAGTCACCAAGTGAAGACAAAAGAGTAAGGGTACAATTTCTCATGAAGGGACACTTTGAGGAATACGAAAAGTCACCAAGATAAGGACAAAAGTGGGAAGGACGTTTTTGGTCATGAAGGGTCACCACATGACTTTTCAAAGGCTTGAATATGAAGGGTCATACAAGTTTGGTGCCATTTTACATGAGGATTGAAGGGTCACAAAGGGGGAAGGCCAAAGGTCATTTGGAAAGATATAAATAAAGGCTTGAGAAGCCATTTGTAATATGGGAGATAGAGGTTGATTCTATATTGTAATATCTAGCTTAGAAGATCAATTGTGAGAGATGAATATGATTTGTATTTGTTATATCTAGCTTAGAAGAGTAAAGGTGAGAGAGAGGAAGGAGAAGTTGTATTGAACTATCATTTGTTGATATAGAAACATTGAGAGATAGGTGTGTGGTATACACAAAGGGGTTGGTGCTCATGAATTTTTGCTGGGTTGGTGCTCGATAAAGGGGTTGGTGCTCTTATGGGTTGGTGCTCATGAATTTTTGTTGGGTTGGTGCTTGGCAAAAGGGTTGGTGCTCCTATGGGTTGGTGCTCATGAATAGTAGTTGGGTTGGTGCTCGGCAAAGGGGTGTGGTGCTCCTATGGGTTGGTGCTCATGAATAGTTGTTGGGTTGGTGATCAACAAAGGGGTTGGTGCTCCTACAAGCTTGGCTAGCGAATATTGTTTGGGTTGGTGCTCATTCATATACTTGAGATTATTCTTTGTGGTTTTTCCCACATTAGGTTTCCACGTTATATCTAGTGTCCCTCTCTATCTTGTGTGGTGTTTATTTGTTTGAGTTTTATTGTATATTTTGAATGTTTGATTAAGTGGAATTTGGTTAAAGAAAAGATTAATAAGATATATGATATACTGATTCACCCCCCCTCTTTAGTATATCCCATGCTTAACAAATGTAATCTTAGTCATGCACTTATGCTAAAAAGTGCATACCTTGTGAAAAACATGGTGACCTTATAAATATCCCTTCATAAGCTTTGCATCTTATTACCATACCTTGTCCATTCTCCACATGGTGGTTAGACCTCATTGGAATAATCAATACTAATTCATCCAATGGTCACAAACTCATTATTACCACCAATAAATGCTTTACCAAGTGGGTTGAAGCAATGCCCTTACATATGTCACTAGAAAATAAATTTATAAGTTCATTCTAAACCACATTGTATGTTGCTTTGGTATCCCTTCTACTATTATCTCTTATAACTAAACATCATTCAAGAATAAATAAGTCAAGTCCCTTTGCAAAATCTACCACATAAATCACAAATAGTCCACTTCATACTACCCACAAGGAAATGGCCAAGTTAAGGCAAAAAATACAAGCATTCTCTAAATCTTTAATGAGTTGTCAATGAAGTTGGTCATGACTCGCACAAAAATTTATCTTTCCCTCTGGGCATACTGCACTAGCATCCATACACCCATAGGGGTGAACCCTTATTCACTTGTCTATGCCAATGAGTCTATTCTACCCATAAAAGTTAAGATTCCATATTTTCACCACGTCCCTACAATAAATCATTGATAAATAATCCTATCACACTTCACAACTTAGTGAACTTGAAATTCTAAATGAGAAATGAATTAATATCTTAAACCATTTGCAAGCATACCAAAATTGCCTCCACCATAGTTATAATAAATGGATAAAAGCCAGGGAGTTCAAAATTAGAGATCTTGTTCTATAGGAAAATCAAAGAAATATTATTGCTAAAAGGGAAAATAAAGGAAAATTTGAACCCAATTGGTTGGCCCTGTATATCATTATTTCCAAATATGGTTTAAGAGCTTACAAATTTGCCATATAATATGTATATGAACTTGATGAACCTATGAACATCATGCAACTTAATATATTCTATTATTGACTTATTTTACATGTTTTTGTTGATATCTTAGGTGTCAAAAAAAATAAAAAAAATAAATTGAAAAACAAAGTTAAAAAAAATTGAGAAAAGAAAAAAATAGTTCATCCACAATTGAAAACTAATTTACTAGTGCTTTGGGGAAGTACTGTGGTGAAAACTAAAATTCTAGTGCCATGAGTAATCCATTATCTAAATTCACCCTAGTTACTTGGGGGTATCCCATTGGAGTAATCCATTGTCTATTCCCACATTATCCTGTCATTTGTTTTGTTACCCATTCCATAACAATTTAGCTTAGGGTTTGATCTTTATATTTTCACACCTATGTCTTTGCTCATGATAGAGGAATGTCTTATATATAACCATATTAATCAAATCCATTTCCACATAGCTTAAACCAAGCATCCAACTGCATGCAAACACTTACCCTAACCACATCTACCATCCTAGTTAGCTTGCAAACCATGCATCATCATTTACTCACTCACATTTTTAGGGAGGGACAATCACTCATTTATTCATCAAACACTAAGCACTTCATCACTTAACCCATTTTTTTCATCACTTATCATATTGGGAGAACTACATCTGGCTTAATATCCCTAAAAAGACTTTGTACAAGGTGGATTATGTAGGTAGTGCTTAGAGGCATAAGGTCTTTAGGGTTTAATCAACCACCACCTTCATCATGTCCATTCATCCAAAATGTGATTCGATTTATTCATATTTTATCTCCACACCCATATAGTTCTTTTAGAACTTACTCATCATTCATTCCATGTTATGGACATTGGCTACCAAAAGTGTCAACCCTAGCCTAGGATGTTAAGTCTTTTGTCTCCTTTTTAGGTGTTGATTACTTATATTTTGTTTTTGCTTATGTTTTGTCCTCATTTTGTTTCTTCTTACCTTAACCATTTTTTTGGTTTTTGTTTCTTCTTACCTTAACCATTTTTTGGGTTATTTTGCTTAAATCTTCTTGCCTTAACCATCTTTTTGGTTATTTTTTTTAAATCTTTTGTGTTAACCTCTTTGGGTTATTTTGTTTAAATCTTATTTGCCATAATCATTTTTGATTATTTTGTGTTATTGTCTCATCATTTATATTGTTAGTCTTACTTTCTTTTTATTTATGAGAAATTTTTATTTTTAAAGTTTGAGTTCATTTTGAAAGTGTTGTTATCAAAATCATTTTTGTGTATTACCATCTAGTGTTTTTATGACTTCATGATGCACTACATATTACACAATTTGAACTTTGACTTATTTTTAATTATTTGTGTGTATGAGTCAATATTATTTTGTGTATTCAAATATAGTGTGGTCATGATTTTTACATATCATGATGCACTTTGTTTTAAAAAAAATATTATTTTAAGTCCTTATGCATAAAACACAAACATTCATCATGATTATTTTATATCATTGGTGATTTTTGTTTTATGTTAACTTAAAATTCAAGTTGCTCAAAAATTATTCACCTATTTCATGTTGTAACTCCAATGCAAAAAAAAAATTAACCACAAGGCAACTATTTAACCATGCATACACCCATAAAAATCATCCAATAATTTTTTCTATATATCCCATAATAAAATATAAAAAAGATTAACATGTGCTATTATGAATCACAAAATAGGAAAGCAATGATCATACCATGTCTATCGATATAAACCATAATCCATCCATAAAATAAATAATAAGAATCCATAATGTCCATAAGTACATCACATAAATAACACAAGTCTCCCATATAAAATGAATCATGTATATATAAAAATTGAGTGTGTCTATATAATGATACGTCTCAAAAATACATATACATTGATACATCATGCTAAAATCATATCAAGTCTCTTCCTATCATTATATGGGGCATCTATCATAGGAATAGGCTCTTAATGTTGTGGCATACTCCTTAAAGGACACATGACAAGCTATGATCCCTATCCTATAGACCTCTTTGACTCTACCAGTTGTATTGAGATCCCTGACATAGATCTCCTAGTCGAATACTCCCTGTAAGAAGGTGCTCACTATGCTCATGGAGCAACCTCATCATATAAATTATTGTAATATGTGTCCTACTCCATAGCCCACATGACCTTATCCAATGTCTCCACCTATCCCTATCTTTCCAATAGTACTCTAGCCTCTACTAATTTCACCCACATAGTATCTCTCTCTTGCTTATACCACTATGTGAATCCTATGTCATCAATTGTCTATGCCACTATATCATGTGTCACTAATCCAACTACTAATGCCATACCACCTCTATCTAATATATCTACCTCTACTTGGAGCTTGTCCAATTCACCCTATAACCATGATCTTTGCAACTCTGAAGCCTAATTGAGCCTCTCTATTATCCACATCCCCTTGCAGTCTAGTAACATGTTTGTGTAACCCTATTATCTTCCCCATCCCATGATCTAATCTCCTTATGCAATTTTTCAATGTATCTGGTCTCCCTGTGATCTAACTAGCCCTAATGGACCATATCCATCTCACCTCTCTTTATATGTCTATGTGGCCAATCTCATCTCCTTATCACCACCATCCCACTCCCCATAACTATAAATAATAACTAAAGGAGTCTCTCCTCCTCCAATAGGCTCTAATGAAATAACTCTCATCTCTATGTCCTCACATACATCCACGTCTCTAATCTTTGCATTTTCTAGTTGTGTCACCTCCACATCATCAAACTGGGCATCCTCTATCCTCAATTCCCTTTGACCATCCCCTTGTCCTCATCTCCCTCCCCTATTTCCTATAAAAAACCTCTCAATCCTCACTCCAAGCCCTGTACCCTATGGATGTCTACCCAAGTTGGATACTGATATTTTTCTCCATGTGTGAGGAAGAACATATGGCACTATGAGTCTCATTAACTATTATCTATCCCACCACTCCACATATCCATACACTACCCTTGCATCAATAATATCCCTCATATCAACCCAAGTAGCTATATATACATGTGTCCAACTCTACTTAACATTCATAGGATCAATATCTTGGCCCCACCGTGTGCTCTCTCTAACACACTATGCAAATATATGTGGCCCTACTTGAATATGTTGCTTCACACCAAATTGTCTCAATACTTTGTCAGATTGATATCTCTTAATAATATATTCATGACAACCCATGATATAACACTATGTCATCATGTTATCCATGCATAGACCATCCTGTGCCCACTAGAAATCTATCTACCTATATGGTCTCTAGGTAATCTAGTCCTCTACTACCTCATCTAAGTATCTCCTGTAAAACTCCAGATCTCATAAATGTGGTCTTTGTGTCCCTATAATAACATGTCAACCATATGTAATCAACTCTTCCTCTATTCTTGTACTTATATGACCAACCGATTGCTCCATGATAATATTCTCCCAATACCATACCTATAATGAAGTTGAAGGACCTATCTCCTTCCCATATGAGTATATTATATGATGT
Source organism: Torreya grandis (assembly GCA_037957365.1). Classification (NCBI taxonomy): domain Eukaryota; kingdom Viridiplantae; phylum Streptophyta; class Pinopsida; order Cupressales; family Taxaceae; genus Torreya; species Torreya grandis. The sequence continues at coordinate 4,498,836 of JARHVA010000416.1, forward strand.
AAATCTCTGTATAAATATGCCAATACATAAGGTCCCCATGCAAACCTCTCTCCCATCTCCATCATGTTGTCAATAACATCTAATAAACTTATCAAACACAGTCTACCACTCTTGTTAGGTAACATTATGCCACTAACAATAGGCATGAGCACAATAATTAATGAATCTATCCCTAAGGCCATAAAAGTATCTATATCCATGCTTCCTCTCACAATCAAAATCAAGTCATCCCCAAAAATCTTGTAGAGTTTAGTATCTTATGGTCCCCACCCCTAATACACCTATATCCCCTATATTAGGATCCCAAGGATTTGCCATACATCCTCCAACGTCACATTAATCTCACCTATTGGTAGGTGAAATGTGTTTCTTTGACTATGCCACCTCTTTTCCAATACAATTAGTAGCATCCTATCCACTCGAACTCTAGCATCTGAGTAATGCATGATAGTCTTGTCACCTCTAGAATACCAAACTCACACTCAATGAACCTCATAATCCTTGACAATACTCTTAGCCTCCACTCTTATGTCACCAACACTGGTAGTAACTCCTAAAAAAATCATTCATAATAGCATAAATTTAATCTCAACATCATCATAAAATCCTTCATCAATTTCATTATTTGTTAATCTATTCAAAATGCATGTCTATTAATTTGTAAACTAGCCCAATTCTTAAAACCCCAATGAATTTGTAGATCTTTTCAATGATTTCACTACCCATACCTATGAATTCACTACACACTTTATCAATTTCACCATTTTGATGAATTTATAACCCTGCTTAATGATTTTTCCATCCATTTAGATGATTTCACTACTATATAATATGATTTCATAATTTGCCTAACTTGATTTCTTCCTAATAATTTTGCTCCTCATTTTAACATTTTCATTCTTGCAGATTATGAATTATTAATTACCTCAACTAAATTCTCCCTAATAATTTTATGACCCATGTTTATTATTTCACTTTTATGCTCAATGATTTTACAATTATCATTAATGATTTTGCAACTTTTGTTACCAAAATTACAAATATGATAATAGTGAAATCATTCATCTATACTTTAAATAGAAATGAATGGACAAAAATCAAAAACTTAAGGTTTGAAATTGTACTCACTAGAATGCTGCTACTCTCAGGTCTTCAGTGTCTCCTCACACCCTTGCTATGGTGCTGGTGAGCAAGGATATGATCCATTTTCTCCATGAACCTAGAGCATTCAATCATAATTTCTTCACAACTCACTCTCAAAATGAAACTTGTACAAATGAATTTATAATTCACCGTCCCTCTATTTATAGTCTACCCCTCCCATTCAAATATTTCCCCCCTCTATATCCTTATTTTCACATACTACAACCATTTTCTCCAAATTTCAGGATAACTTTAATCAAAATACTATAACTCTTTATCCAATACTTGCAACTATATGTTTTGTAAATCTTTACCTTGACTTGGAATATCTATATTTTTCATTTTTTGGCCCATATCTTACCATCATTAAGATATATCATTCCCACATCTGCTTGTCAGATCCCTGAGTCCAAGTACCTTTCCAAGCGTGCAATCCTAAAGTGAGAAATATACTTTTTCCAATCATTTCTCTAGTTTTACACTAGGGGAAACTTATTTACACATGCCTTAATTATGCAAGTATGATATTGGTTACAATAATATATTTTATTGATGATCTTCATTATCATCACTTCATTTTTTTTCCTTTTAATTTATTTTGAGCGTTAATTTGATTTCCTACACAAACACTGTAGGGGGCATCATCACATTCATTTTCATTCATCTGGGGGAATTTTTTCTTCTTAGTCATCAATGCTCTACATTTTATACTATTCTTCAAAATGGTATTGATTCATAACACCATTTCAAAAAGGGGTAAATGTAGACACCTAAATTTCATCTAGTATTGAAATGTACTTTGACATATTAACTCTTCTTTCTCTTCAAATTTAAATTCAAATTCATGTCATCTCCCTCTAAATTTACATAATTGAATAATTATTAATTAATCACTTATGCACACTTTTAATCTAAATTTAATTAATAAATCCAACTTTTCCACCTCACCTAGGTATCCTCTACATTTATCTCCCTCACATGCTGACTCATTCAACCAATCCCTTAACTCCCTCAACTACCTTGTGAGTCACCCCTTGACTTGTCAAACAAATTAACCCATTCTTCATGACTCAACTAACCAATTCCATTTTTCTCTCAACCAATTAAATTTGTCATCATCCTTATGGATGAGGAATCATTCTTCACCATTGATTATTTGAATAATTAGAAATATTCAAATAATCCTCTATTGTCTGATTTGCCTTCCAAAAACCTATAGATAGACATGCAATCCATCACCCTCATTCATACACCTTTAAAATAACGAAGTGATATCAAAATTTTAAGTGAATCCCAAGCAAATCAAAGCCATCAAGAGTGCATTTGCTTATCAAAACATTTCCCATTCCCCATTTGCATTAGAGAAAGGATTGATCATCCACATTGCACACAAAGAGAAAATCTACTATTGATCACACAATGGAGAAGGTGATGAACTTTGCATGTGTTTTAAGTATTTATTTTACTAGTTTAGTTTCTTTCTTTATTGTTGATATTTATTGAGATTGTTTGAGTTTAGATTAGGATCAAGATCATTTTATTTATTAGCTTAGTTTCATCTAGATTTCCTTCATACACATACTCTCTCTACCTTTGATCATGATGAACTATGGGGATTTTTGAAAACCATCTCAAATTAGGTGAATCCTATGTTGGTGCCTTACATGAAGTAACCCCGATAATTTGTAGCATCAATTAAGGATGTGTAAGATTAGAGAGTGGCTCTCTAAAATTTATGACAAATATCTGCTGAAGGGGCCTTTTTAAGATAGGCCTCCATGGAAGTGTAGATCTCTACTATGAAAATATTTGAGTAGGTTGTACTTTTTATGGTGGCTTGACTTAAGATTGTTGTGTGGTAACCAAATATATCTATGATAGAGGGTAATCATAAGGGATACCCAAAATTGTAATAACCTCATTAGCATAAACATATTTCAAACATATACGGACTATATAAGGAACTACCCAAATTTGTTGAATCTAAGGGCATCCTAATAAGATATCAAAGACCCCTACATTAGGTACTAATGTGAATCTAGTGGCCACACGTATGAGACCAACTTGAGATGGTAATGTAATCTCACTAATGGTGCTCTATATGTGACCATTGAATCCTTGTATAAACATGGTGGTGGGAATTATATTCTGATCTGTATATCTAAGATGATAAATAAGTGTTTTAGTACACATATTCATGTTTGAACTGTTATCAACCATAACACTCTAAATAGGTTGGTGATCAATGTGAGCATGAATAAACAAAGAATGTAAATCTAAGCCATCATCAATTATCTCATGTTATTCAAATGTGATGAGTGGCCTAGATGGCATTACAGTTTGATAAGCACCTATGATACCATTCAAAGGATGTTATTCCTATGCATGGGAATGGTATGAAATTGGTGGAGGATATGCATTATATGCATAGTGCATGCATAATGTATCTATCATCTCATTAGTTTTGTGATTAGGATAATGATCATTAAAGATTTTCATTACTTTAATTTCACTTTGTTGTACTATTATACTCTATGTTAGTTAACCCACATCAATGATGTTGATGTCTATCATATCCTAATCTTATGTCTTAAACTAATACATTTGTTAGTAGTATGGCCTAGATCCCTATGATAGTCATAAAAGGCATTCTAGTCAAAACATTTTGGAAGAGGTCGATTGACATCAACCTATGTAATGAGAGGGAGAAATATGAAATTACATTCCATAGTGTTTTGATAACCTTATATGAATCTTTTGGTAGATTAGTGAATTGTCTACTTAGAGGAGATTATAAGACAATGCATGTAGTAGGTTCTAAAAATTCATGTACTATTACTTTCTAATCATTCTTATTATTATTTGGATTTATGTTGTATTATGGCATGCTTGAGATCTTGGTATTAAAATCTAAATTGGTTGTATACTTAAGCTTGTTGATTGCCAATAACTTGAATTCTCTTTCATTTAATGTATGGAAAAAATATGTGAATGAGTTGAACTTCTTGAACATAATGGATTCATGTAAAGATGGAAGCAAACTTTTCTTAAATACATCATGTAATTATCTATCTACCATAGGGTTTATCATTTTGGACAACTTGATCTTGTATCTTAAAACATATTTTATGATAAGCTAATTATATTTTTATTTGAGCAAAGAAATATGAACATAGGAAACCTTATCACTAATGTTGATTGAGAAATGTGCTAAAAACATATCAGCTAATGGGTTGAATACTAGCACTAATTGGTGTGGTAAATCATATAGCCGTTATAATGAATAATCCTTGAGACCTATCGAGAATAAATTAGTCAATAATCTATCATTGGACACATAGTCTATACATGCTATGTGAAATGCTATGAGATGTTGTTGAAGATCACCCTTGCTATCATATAATGTAAGCTTAGGTGCCACAAACCCTAAAGGTAGAGGGTATACTAATATATGTTGTGCTAATGGTGTGTGATATAAAGCATGGTAATCTAATGCCTGATTAGGTTTTAAATCTCCTTGCTCTAAATGTAGCACCTTGGCTTCCATATATTGAATCTCTTACCTAAGGGATTGTACATTAGGAGAAGAGAAATGTATGCTTACCCAAGGTTATGTTCTCGATGATGAAGTAAGAATTAGAATGTTAATATGTTGAATCCCTTGAGTGGATGCTCTTGTTATAAGTGGTACAAAATTTGTATCTAATGGAGTAGTAAAGTTAGAAGTCTCAGATGATTATCCATTGGATGATTTATTAAGTTCCTCTCTAATAATTATGATAGAAACATCTTACATATCCTCATTCTTTGAGAGAGACCCCTCATAACTGTTGCCTATCTATGTCATTGAATATATTACCTTGTTTTATCATTGTGAATTAGCTAACTAAAATTTGTAAATATTCAACTTGGGAAGAGCTTGTTATGACACTTTGGTTAAAGTAGGAAAAAATAATGTGCTAAATTTGAATGCTAACACAGCTACAATGATAGAATAGTTAAAGTATTATAAAATTTAATAGATCTAAAAATTATAAAACAACCAATGGAAATAAAATAGAAAGAAGGATACAAACCTTAGAAGCATTTATAATTAGGGTTTGGTAACATCCTAATAATAAATGGGTTCACCAATATGTTTTATCAAATTTAGGATTTATGTAAAACCTTAAATGACAACATTAGTATGCAAAATTAGGATAATAGTATATAAATAATATCATTAATTGATTTGGAACTATTGTATTCTATAAATTTACTAAAAATAGTAGTGTAATGAGAAAATAATGACTTAGTTGAAAACTGTATCTACGAGAGGAATCAAAGTCTGAAACTTGTCATGTAGAGTGGCTTGATGACTATAAACATGAATTAATAACTAAATTTGGGATTGAACAATAATGCCATGGGTAATACACTAGAGAGGTTTCACTCCTATCTATTATTTAACACTCTTGTCTACTTTTAGTTAGGAAATTAGGGTTTTTTGGTTCTTTGTGTCTTTGTCTACAAAGCTTGTATCTAGTATAGGAGATTGCAATCACTTATAAAGACCACCACATGATTGATTTTACTTAAAAAACCCTATATTATTGACATGTGAATACCAATGCAAATCAATGGGGTAACAAGAGGTCAATTGTTGATGTTTGGAGAGACCTCAATACCCCATGTGTTGAGTGCTACCAGCATACCAATACTTTAAAGAGGGATCAAACTTCATGTGGTTCTCCCATACTATGGTGATGTGTGAATAGATAATGTAATATGATAGATGATGGTGAAATAATTATGTGATTAAGTTCCTCAACCATGAATTGTGACTTGTAAAATGTATTCAAACTTGAGCCTTGGGCTACTAGGGCTGCATGCAATCAAAATTAGGAGAAATATGTACTTTTCTCTCAATGTGCAATTATGATTCTATTATTTTTTGATGTATAAGCTTATTGTGTGCTAAATGGTTTGAAAACTATTTATATATTCATATATATGAAATTACTTTAAATGGGGATCATTAGAGACATAATCTGACCTTCATATAGCTTTTGAATTTGTAAATTAGTCATTATTTAGTGAGAAGATATGAGAGGAGGTAAGGACACTGTAGCTGTGCATTATATTCCCCTAGGGTGATCTTGTCCAATGGGTGATTTGATCATGTTGAGTTAGACATGGCCTAAAAGGTGTCTAAGGTTGATAAGAATAGGGATTAGTATATTCGAGGGTCATTTATTATCTTAGAGGATTGTACAAGGTGGTTTAAAGTGATTAAATGGGTCCCTAAGATAGGTCTAATGATAAGTGTATAAAAGAGTGGTAAAAAGTGCATGATTTTAGTTTACATTTTTATTTACATGTCTATACTTATATATAAATTAATCAAATTCAATATGATTACCCTACCTCCACTAAAAGAGTTTGAGTCTTCATGATCGTTGCCTAGATTTTATTTACCCTAGTGCATTTTGAGGCTATCATAGATTCCATGTTCTTTCAACAAATGCTTGCATGGATTTAAAGTATTAGATACAAGACATCATTAAAAATAATAAAATTCAATCATTTTAAAAATAAGCAATAACATAAATGCATCATTAGCTTCATCGAGTCACAACAATCGATCCAATGATAGAGGAAGTGTCCATATGGTAGACAAACCAAAGTATACAAATGTGTTAATGGACTATGGAACACACACACTTGATGGTTTTATTAGAGTAGTTAATCAATCAATAGATAAAAGCCATATATTCTAATTATGCTTGATGAGAATGATACCACACTTGAAATTTCATATTATGGACCTTTATTTATATGAGTATTTATAGATAGTAATGAAAGAGATAGAATAATGTTGATAATGTTTCAAGCTTGAACATATGCACCAAACAAATTATATATAGTTTTTGAATTAGTCTCATTGATTTAGAATACACATCCACAATTATTATGGGATATGAATGTATAATTATATATCCCCTTAGTTATATTATCTTTCCTGTTATAGTTTGTACAAAGATAATTTAGAGCCTATTTCATGTGGTACCCAATGATATATCATATATTTTTTACTTGGTAGACCATTGATACATAAAATTAAAACAATTTTTTCTATTATACATCAATGTTTAAAATTCAAACACCAATGTCAAGTGGTTATAATTAGAATAGATATTAGTTTTCCAAAAGAAAAAAATAAATTTGTATGCAAAGAAAAACCAAAGGAAATACCAAGATTTATACATTAGGAAAAAGATATTAGGGTGTAAGTGCATAAATCTATCCCAACAAGAGTGTGTTTTTCACATCCTATGAATTGTATACAATCAAAAGAGCCTAAATTAAATCAATGTATGCAAGACATTATTCATAAGAATGGTTACTCAGATGATGATTTACTATCTCTAGATTCATTAGTATCTCAATACCATGTACATGCTTTGAATGATCGTAACACCTCATCTTATATATCTTATGATGATTATCATGGACCACTTGGTACTATTTATTAACTTTGCTAACCAATACCTTATGTTGGCAAACAAATATTATTTATTCATTGCATTTTCTTTATTGTTTGGTTGTTATGTACAATTTTTTATATATTTCATTACTTGTTCATTGATTGTTATAAGTATTCATTATCTATGACATATTCATGCCATGTTTCATTATTTTATTAACCTATAATGTCTTCCATTTATTACTATATTATTACAAGAATATTGTATACTTTATGATTATAGTAGAATATAAATATTTCACATCATAGGTTTATATCATCTACCTATAATGTAAAAAATAGAGGTGGTATGCCCGAGTGTTTTATCTTATTTTTAATTAATGTAATCTTATAAGTTAGAACTTTTGAACTAATTTAGATTATATGGAATATAGTAATAAACACAAATTTAAATATAAAATGCATATTTTGATTTGATAGTTTGATTTGATATAAATAGAAAAGACTTAAAGAAGTGGGATGTTTAACATGTTTCTATACTATGCACATTTGAGACTAAATGCAAGTGGTAGAAATGGTGAAAAATTTGATTAAGCATCACTAATATCAAGAACTAGGTCTTTGGATATGCCTAGACATAATCATCATTCTCTAGATGGTATCGACTGATGTTATCATCTACAACTTGATGGATTTGTTTGGATGGATTTTGCTTATCTATTTCCATACATGTTATCCTTTCTTATAAATTGTCTTTTTGCAATATCAAGGGCTATCTATGTGCGCAATTGTAGATACTCATCTCCTTCTATTTGAAACCCTAGGTCCACTTTCAACACTAGTTTTAGGCCTAAAAATAGGTAAAAAGGTGGGTTGAGCTGACCCAAACCACTCCTCAATGAGTGGTTGAGTGCTGCCCACATATCTACTACTTCAAAGAGTGAAGTAAATCCACATGTGGTTCTTCCCTTTAGGTATATGTGTGAAATAATGTTCCTTCAATGAATGAAACTTGTGATCTATATTTCAACACTTGGAAAACAAAATATTTGGGTTGGATTTGAGGTGCTTCAAACTTGGCTAAGACATGATATTTATGATTGATGGTTGAATTATAAAGAATAGGTAGTCGCTTTGAATGTACAAGTGATCGATACATGCTTGATAGGCATTTTCTAGAGAGAGAATAGGATTAGATGGATTTTTTATTTATATAGAAATATTTGGGTAATTTCTCACACCACTGACATGCAAAACATATGGGTTAAACCTTCTTCAAATTTGTATATATGTGGAACTATACAAGCACATGAGTCTGATAAACTCATCTAAAAGGCATGAATATTGATCTAATGATATGGAGATAGTCTGAGTATGATAATGCATAGGTTGGGCACATACTAAGATATTCCTATAGGAAATTAATAGCAAATTAGGAATGTCAAACTAATGGAAAACATGTAGGTGTGAGAAGAGGGTATGTAAGATCTATACATGTACGCACAAGTCATGTAAGGTGAAAGTAAGTTAAAACTAACATTTATAAATATCTAATACCATATTTTAGTGCCTAAAACTGTTCCCCTTAAATAATAATATTGAAATAAAATACAATGATAGAGTAAAAGCATAAAGAGATGTACACGATTATATGCAACACATTTTGTCTTTGGGAGGAGGATTTAAACATGATAAATAAAAATGCAACAATGAATGTTCATGTATGAAAATGAAATTTGAAATGAGTAATGAACAATGAAACACACTTGATTCAAACAAACCTGAAAATAACATGCAACAATGAATGTCCATATATGAAAATGAATTTTGAAATGAAATTGAACATTTTAAAATTTAAAGAGCAAGGAAGGAATACACCTATGAGTGGATGAATCACGTTACCCTATGATGTGATAGAGATGATGATTCCTTTTTGAAGCACTAGATAATTGTGCTTCCTTATTGAAAAACATGTATATTTTTATGTTGATCAGGCCCCAAATTTATGTACCAAGGTAAGGCCATGGGTTGTGAAGATTAATTCTCCAACCCTCATTGAATAAGGAGTGATGCCTAGGACATTAAACATCATTGAATCTCAACTACACAACTCATGTAGTTGACATTGAACCCATATATGAAAGGTGTGAGCCATATATTAAGCTTGCATAGTAATGCCTAGGTCATTAAATATCATTAAACCTCAATTGCATTACTCATTTAATTGAATCAATTCTTACAAATAGAATCATAGATTCAAAGTGCTCACTTCTAGGTACCATCGATTCTAAAAATAAATAATTATAATAGTGTGTATTTTCATGAAAAATTACTATACCCCATAAATAAATCTAATTGGTGCCAACATGATATAGAATACTATGCATCTATATCTCATTTTTCCTAAATCTAAAATATTTAAAAACTTGTAACTCATGTTCCTATCAAATGTGTGCATATGCATTGGATATGCCCCCAAATGTGTTTGAACATGTAAATATCTAAAAATTGGTAACTTTTGTTCCTATAAATGTGTTTGAATCTAGAAACATCTATCCCATATCTAAACCAAAATAATAATTTGAACCACTCTAACATCTTTGAATCCTATAATCTATGCCAAAATATAAATCAAACTAATAATCTAAACCACTTTGAACTCTCTAAATCTTGTAATTTGTGCCAAAAATATGAATTTTTTATTTATGAAGGCTTGAATCTCTATGAAAATCCCATTAATATTCCCCCCTTTCAAGGTGAGGGATTGATGTAAGTAGACCTCTTCTAGGTCTCTTACAGTAGGTACTTTAGGTCTTTGTGAATGTATATAACCTTCTTATATTATTTGTACTTTATTCAAAGAGCCACCATGACTCTTAATGCTTCATGAATTTTTTGATTGACATTTTTTATCAAATTTTTATCTATATATATTTATTTTATACCAATTCCTTTATTGATATAGGTCTTATTTACTACTATAGGTATGTGACCTTCTTGGTTGGTTTATGGTCTCTTTTTTCAATAGTTTTGTTACAATAATCATAATAAAACATTAAATATCTTCTTCAAGTTTTAAAATTTATCAATATACTGATATTAGCTTATTCGTTAGTCTAGTGTTTATCCACAAAACACAAAACAATCTTGTTAGGCCTTTACAACTAGACCTATGCTTTGTCACCTTATTCAATGGATTCTAGATTTTTATATGGATATTGAACTCAAATAATTCATATGATATATTTTAATAGATTTCTCAACTTCTCTCTTTGTCCTTCAACTCTAGACCAAACTTTCAACCTTTCTCTTTAATCATTCTTTAACAAGAAAACCAAAATTATACCTTCTAAGCCTTGTGCATAGACCTACAACTAATCAATAGGTTATATGTTAAAGTATAGAGCTTAGTAACTCATAAAAATAATTTTAAAACCTCACACATAGAATATCATTCATATTTACAAATTTTTAAACCTAAACCTTTTTACTTATCCTTATTAGAGTTATGTTTTCTTTTCTGACTGCTAGAATAGGGGTTCTAGTTTCTCAATAAGACTACAGATAAAAACATGGATATAATTTTTCCTACATTATAAAATAATTTTAAAATTCATATATTAAATTTAAATTAATTAACTCTATCTCCCTCTCAAGTTTCAAATCCTTAGAGGTAGTCTTTTATAAGTTATGTTCACTTTTGTACTTTTAAACAAGGTTATAATTGTAATACACAAACTTATTGACTAAGATTTTGAGTTTTTTAATTTATAAGGATAATAAAAATACATAAAAACTATTTTATTACTTATATAATAATCCATTATACCATTATATGAAGTTTTATAACACTTTAATGGTAAAATCTCAAGATATAGGTGTTTTAGTTCTCTAAAACCCTGAACTAGGGTTTGTAGGCCTATGCAAACCCAAGAGAATATAAAAATTAAATATTTCATATTATTAAATAATTTTATGATTATTTTGGACTAAAACATCATATCCACATTATTATCTTGCCTTATCAACCTTATTCTATTCTTGAAACACTTCAAAATGAACACAAAGGACAAACTTCTTGACTGTCACAAGTTTTAGACTACTGTGTATAGACAATGAGTTGAAATGTAGAGAAAATATAAAGTTTAGTATAAATTAATGAGTTTTATAAATTGAATATGACATATCATACATTTATTTCACTTTATCCATTATTTTAAACATCAGTTTAATCACAAATCATACAAAAATATATCATTTCTTGACTGATAGACACTATATTGAACTCTATTTTAAGATTAAATTGAATACGACAAACATATTTTGATTTCATGAAATAATTTATATATTTTATGTTATATTTAATCTCATTATAATTACCACTCTTAATGCTTAAGTAATAAAAAAATGGATAAAAAGCTTATTTTCAAGACTAATAAAATCTTGTTCTGGGATTTCCAGATCTCTGTTGATTAGAAAATCATTCCAAAAGTATAAAACAAGATCAAAGATCAAATAGGAGTCATAATTACATGTCCAAATGTATGGATTTCAAAAATAATCATAACAAAAGTCTTATTATTCACATGTATTCAAATAGATATACATACCCTTGCTATATTTTTTACACACTAACCATTACTCAAATTTGGAGACCTATTGCTGTTACTACTACTTTATTTTCTCATTCCTTATTATATTGATTTTGATATCATAATTTAATGGTTATAATATTATCAAAATGAAAATAGATACCTAACATGGGTTTTTTCTTTTTGTATGAAATAATATTCTCTCAACAACTTTATAACTCATTCACACATGCTTGATTTAGCCTTCTCTATGTTGGAGGATTCTAGAGTGAGTTGGATATAAATTTAAATTAAGAGGAGGACTAAATAAAATTTAATACATATGATTAAAACTTGTATATACTTAAAAAAATTATTAGGACCTTCAATACATGAAAAAGCCTCCTAAACTCATTTAAAATTTCTCATTTTGGCAGGAAAATCAAAAACATGCAATAGAAGCCAAAATTTGGCCTCCTAATTACCTAGACACTTCATGATGATTCTTTCAAGATTTCCCATACTCACACAAAACCAATTTATTATAAAATTATACTTAGGAAAGCTTCTTATTAGTTGACTATGATTATACAAGCCTAACAAACCCAACAATATCAAAATTTAAATAACTCTTGTTGATGCTTCTGCATCAAAATCCCCAAGTGGGAAAATTTGAGCTCATACTCAAATGAAATTTTATTTAATTTCATTTTTTTTGATTTTTTGGTACCTTGATTTATTTAACTGCATGCTTTCTCTTGTCTTCACTTCCTTCTTCTATATCTTTATTGCCTTTACTAAAATCCTTCTTTCATACTTCTTCATTTCCTTTTTCATAGTTACTTTGTAGAAACTTGATCAGATATATCTTTCTATATAAAATTCTTAAATGAGCACTTTATTGATTGATTTATCTTCATGTTTGAATTTAATGAGTCTACCCAATGACCCAAATGCTTCCTTGTTTAAAGCAATCTTTAATGCCTTCATCTCATCAATTTATAAATTTGCATGCACATAATCAAAAACAACATTATAAATAAAAAGTTGATGTCATATAACCTATTCAAATGCTTCTTGCTTTATCACTACTCTTTCTTTCATTATAATGTCCTAAATTAGACATTTTAATTCTTTATAATCTTATTCTTCTTTTCATAACATCACTCTTTCTTCTAGATAACAAATCTCTATCTTCTCATGCTGTAATGGCCTGTTCATTAGTAGCTTGTCCTCTTTGGCCTTTTCGATGTTTGAGACCTCAAATTGGGCTTCATCTTCATCAAATTTCATAAATAGATTCACATATTCAAATAAATAATTAGAATAAAAATATTGAGGCCTTATTTCATCTCCAAATTTCTTCTTGGGTCATTTTTCTAGCACCCTTATTAGTCTTATCTAATTTTTGGCTTCTTGTTGCTTTTTCTTTCAGTTAGTAGATTAACATGCCACTTCAACTTATTTACAAATATCCAGCCATACCATTGGATTTCATCCCATTCCATGTGCTCTATCATGAGCCTTATCTCTTTTATCATTTGCTTTAACTCATATATTTCCTCTTCATTACTTTTTCTTTCTCCTTCTTCATCTGGTTCTTCTCTTTTTGCATTCCTTCCATTTCTCTTTCTACTTCTCTTTCCTATAACAAGTATTTTTCACCTTGTTATAATAATTATGTTTCACCTTGCTTGTGTTTTACCCTAGGTTCTATCCTCTACCTAGTTTGTTGACATTCTTTCCAAGTATTTTACACCTTAAAACTAATTCTTGAGACTCAATGTGCTCTTTTTCCTTACCTTATAAAGCCTTAATGGGCTATATGATTGATTAAACCTCCCTCTACTTTCTACTTTCTCAATCACCTTCAAAATTATTTTCACTACAATTTTCAATTATGAAAACTAATACTTTTCCTAAGATCTTCAACTGAGCTTTGATACCATTATGATGTAAGTAGACCTCTTCTAAGTCTCTTACAATAGGTCTTCTAGGTATTTATGAAGCTATGTAACCTTCTTGTATTCTTTGTACCTTTTTAAAAGAGTCACCGTGACTCTTAATGCTTCATTAATTTCTTGATTGACATTTTTTTATCAACTTGTTATCTATATATCTTTATTCTATATCAATTCCTTTATTGGTATAGGTCTTCTTTACTCTTATAGGTCTGTGACCTTCTTGGTTGGATTATGGTCTGATTTTTCAATATTTTTGTTACAACATTCATAATTCAACATTAAACATCTTCCTAAAATTTTAAACTTTATCAATATATTGATATTGGCCTCTCCTGTAGTCTAGTGTTTATCCACAAAACACAAAATAATCTTGTTAGGCCTTTGCAACTAGACCTATGCTTTATAACCTTATTTAATGGATTATAGCCTTTTATATGTATATTTAGATCAAATAATTCATATGATAACTTTTAACAGAGTTATCAAATTATCTCTTCGTATTCTAACTGTAGACCAAACTTTGAACCTTTCTCTCTAATAATTCTTTAACAACAAAACCAAAATATGCCTTCTAGGCATTGTGCATAAACTTTCAACTGATCAATAGGTTATATATTTAAGTGTAAAGTTTAGTATCTATTAAAAACATGTTGAAAATAAAATTAAAATAATATTATTCCTCCTTACAGATTTTCAAACCTTGTTACTCTTCCTTATTTGAGTTATGCTCTCTTTTTAACTACTAAAACAGGGTTTCTAATTTCTCAACAAGACTATAGACAGGGGAAACATGGAAAAGTATTTTAATATTTGGTAAAGTAATTTTTAAACACATATATTATTTTTAAAATAATTATCTCTATCTCTCTCTCAAGTTTCAAACCCTTAGAGTTAGTCTTTTATAAGTTATGTTCACTTTTATACTGTCAAACAGGGTTATATTATAATTATAATACAGTCTTATTGATTGAGATTTTTAGTTATCTCTCTTTATAGATAATAATAATACATTATACCCTTATATTAAGTTTTATAACATTTTAATGGTAAAATCCTCAAGATATAGGTGTTTTAGTTCTCTATAACCCTAAACTAGGGTTTGCAAGCCTGTGTAAACTCAATAACATATAAAAATTAATAGTTAATATTATTAGACCATTTTATGATTATTTTTTATTGAAACATAATATCCAAACTTTGATCTTGAATTCTCAACCTTATTATTTTATTTAAACAATTCAAAATGGACACAAAGGACAAACTTCTTGATTGTCACAAGTTTTACAGTACTGTGTATAGATAGTGAGTTGAAATGTAGATAAAATATAGAATTTAGTATTAGTTAATGAATTTTATTTATTGAATAAGACACATAATATTTTTATTTAACTTCATCCATTACTTTTAATATGAAATTAATCACAAATCATATAAAAAGATATCATTTCTTCATTGATAAACCTTGTATTGAACTCTATTTTAAGATTGAACTGAATATGACAAATAAATTTAGATTTCATGAACTAATTTAGATATTTTATGGTATAAATAGACCATAAAAAAGTTACAATAACTCTTATTACCTCTACTTATTATTAAGCAATCAAATAATGGACAAAAATCTTCTTTTCAAGACTAACATAATCTTGTTCTAGGATTTCGAGATCTCTATTGCTTAGAAAATCTTCTAAAAGTATAAAATAAGACCAAAGATCAACTAGGAGTAGTAATTACATGTATTTTTTTAAAATTTAAACAATAAAAATTAAAAAAATCTTATTATTCATATATACTTATTTAGATATACAGACCCCTGCTATCTTCTTTACACACCAACTGTTACTCAAATCTAGAGACCTGTTGCTACTCCTAATAATTTCTTCTCTCCTTCCTTATTATATTGTTTCTAAAATCCTCATTTAATGGTTCAAATATTATTGACCTAAATATATAAACATAAAATGGTTTTGATCTTATTATATGCAATAAGATTCTCTTAACAACTTTATAACTCATTCACATATGCTTGATTTAGCCTTCTCCTATGTTGGAGGCTTGTAAAGTGAGTTGGAGATAAATTTACATTTAGATGAGGAATAAAATAAATTTAATACATATTAATAAAAATTATATATCCTTTAAAAATGGATTATGACCTTCAATCCATGAAAAAACCTCCTAAACTCATTCAAATTTTCAAATTTCTCATTTTGCTGAGAAAATCAGAAACATGTAATAAAAGATAAATTTTATCCTCTTAATGATGTAGGGACTTCATGATGGTTATTTCAAGACTTCAAATACTCACACAAAACCAATTTATTACAAAAATTAAGATGAGACAATCATTTTATTTTCCAACTATGATTCTACAAGCCTAACAAACCCAAAAATATCAAAATTTACATAAGTTTTGTTGATGATCCCGTATCAGGGATGTAGCCTAAAAATTATTAATATCAAAATAAAAAGTTACCTACATCAGGTTATGTACAAATATGTCATCATGTAGAAATATGTGATAACATGTGGAGAATATGTCATCATAATAATGAATAAATTATCAAAAAATATATGAGACATGGAATGCAAGGCATACAAGTGTCATGTAATTATAGATATAAAAATTAGGCACACATTAGTAACCATAATTGATATAATTAATGAATATTTAAGTATGTAATAAGGTTCATGATGTGAATTAGACATTGCACACAAATGGGGAGGTGTGTGCTATTTATCGCATCACTGTAAACCCAACAAAATTAGCAAACTCAACAAGCTAAGCAAACAATCCTAGATTTATCTATGCATAGGCACACAATGTCATGGCCATGATGTACACAATGAAAGCACACATAATAACCCTCAATTCCACACAAAGCCAAGGGTTGAACAAAAATACAAGTCATAAAAATAAAATATCAATGAGTAATAGCTGTAAAGGAAAGCAAGGGCCCAAGATAAATTTAGGTAATGAAAACTCAATCAAGAAACAATCAGGGAAGAAGGCAAAGGGAAAAATAAAGAGGCATAAAACAATAGACTCAATCCAAATAAAATAATGTACTAAGTAATAAGTAAACAAGCATAAGCAATGATTAGCCTATTGAAAATGAAACAACATCAATGAATCATATAAAAATTAATCTAGTCTACATTGTCAATGTATGCCAATATTTCAACATAGTAAAATAACATATCCAAGAAATGTATTACTTACAAAAAATTTAATAAAGAGAAAAACACGTGTGAGAATTCAATGTAGCTAAACATAATAAATGGAAATTTTGTATAAAGATATAACTTATAACATTATAACCAAAGGAATAAGATGCCCCTAACATTGGCATGGCCCTAGGGTATGGGAATAACATGTATCCATGTTTATCCTTTATGTCTTGCATCTCACTCATATATAATGTGAAATACATGTGTGTATGAACAAGAATATGTAATGGATCAAACATGTGATAAACAACATAGGTGAATATTGTAAAGTAACAAACATGCCATGTTTAGGTTCTAATTTTTTATATTTTAAATATTATGATTTTTTTGTATTTTTAAAATATTTTAAATTTAGACATACATTGATATAATAAATTAAGACCAAGTACAAGGTTTTAAAAATAGAAGAAAGAGAGGGATCTGAATAACTTGTAACATATGTTAAGGCATAATGTGTACCAAATGTGATAACATGATGGTGTAGAAGAAGTGAAGACAAATGATGTACACATACTATAAGTGTGAATCATAACCTGACATCTCAAAAGAGTATGTGGGAGTTAGTGGGGGATGAATAGGATTCAATGTATATGCTCATAAATGTATGTGATTGTGTAAGCTCAATGCAAGCCATAACATGTATAAGTAGTCAATATGTAGTAGTGAGCATGTAGCATGCTACAAAGGATGTGAACTAGAATGATACTACTATGAAGGATGAATCATTTTAAAGTAGATGTTATGGATGTCTGAATTAAGATAAACAATCAAGAGTTAAAGGCCAAGTCATAATAAAATAAGGTATATAATAATGATCAATGAAAGTCATATGTAGACATGAATGTGAAAGTAGAAGATTAGATGAAATAAGTAATCAAATAAACATTAAGAATCTATGCATAATGGATTATATGTTGGTTCACCAAAAAAATCCATGTGTATGCAC
The DNA here is from genome assembly GCA_037957365.1 of Torreya grandis. Classification (NCBI taxonomy): domain Eukaryota; kingdom Viridiplantae; phylum Streptophyta; class Pinopsida; order Cupressales; family Taxaceae; genus Torreya; species Torreya grandis. The sequence continues at coordinate 4,517,157 of JARHVA010000416.1, forward strand.
TGTATCAAATGGTACAAATATATCATATCATGTATCAGATGTATATGTTTTATAATATGTGAACTAATCATATGTTGTATAATATCCCTTGTCATTATCATGATCAAGATGTCCTTGTGTAAGTTTCTTTCCTATATGATATGTAGTAATTGGTTCATTATCTTGTCTGGTTATATAAAATGTTTTCATTTGTTGTGAAAGTATGCTCATGTCATGCATGAATGTACTAATATCATTTAGATCAATAGTGTTTTAATTAATAAGATCCTAAATCTTACATGTAGTAAAAATAAATGATTCATAGAATGTCTCTTGCATATATGATAATCACAATATTCATTATTGTCACATATTTTAGGTATATGATTACTCATATTAAACTCTTTTGGTGGAGGGAGGGATATAAGGTTACATTCAAGTAACTGTGGCAATAACTTATGAGGAGATTTAGGTAATTATGAGAATCACTTCCTTAGGGAGCTAATATGATAAGCTAAGTATTAGGTTGTGCTAAGATGAAATACTTAAAGGGGTAATTTTATATAGGGCATGTATATAAATGTCTCTTGAACATGAATTTCACACACCTATGTAGTGTAGATATTATTGCTTCCGTAACATGTATTCAAGGTTGACCTAGGATCCAGTTGTAATGTAGATGATTAGGCATGATGTGAAATAAATTATAAATTATCTTAGGTCTCATGGTCCCATGGTCACATTCAATGATATGGTTCTTAATAATTTCTAATGTGTACCATGAAATCCTCTTATGAGTTGATCTAACTTGTAGATGCAATCTATGTTATTTTTCAAAGCTTGTAAGCATTTTGAGTTCCACATATTTATTCTTGAATCCTTGTCTATTAACACTCTTTTAACTTTTTTTAAAATACTTTCACTTAAGTATATAATGGAAGATTTTGTTTAATTTCTATATAAATAGAAAACCCTTTAGAAGAATCATCCTTATTAAGATCATCATGGTTTATATGAACATCTTGCATTATATCCTTCTTCATCATTTTATTGAACTACTTAAGTTATTTTTCATCACTTCAAATTAGTAGAATATCATCAAAATACAAAACCAAAACCATAATTTCCTTCCCTTGCACTCGAGTATATAGAGTATCATTAGACCCACTCCTCAAAAAAATAACCTTCCTTCAATAAATAATAATTTTTGCATATTGTGCCCTAGGTTCTTGTTTTAATCCATAAAAAGGTTTGGATAATTGACATACCTTGATTTTTGAACCTTTTTCTTGAAATCCATGTAATTATGACATGTAGATAACTTCTTGAAAATCACCATTAAGAAAATATTTTTTTTACATATAATTGAAATAGCTTCCAATTATGCTATGTTTCGATTGTTAAACCCATTCTCACTATATCCCACTTGTTTGTAGGTGCAAAAATATTTTTCAAAATTTATGCCTTTTTTTTTAGCATATCCCTTGGTTACCAATATTAGTTTTTTACTTGTCTATTGGTCTATCTACCTTACACTTCACCCTAAAACGTAATGGATTTTTCTCTAGGTGGACAATGTATAAGATTCCAATTTTTTTTCATGATGGACTCATATTCCATTATCATAAAATTTCTCCATTATACTATCTCAATGGCCTCTATAAAATTCAATGGTTCACAAAATCAGTCAACATAACATAATTTAAATGGTTCACAGTGATCCTTGGAATTGTTATGATTCCTTCCTCATGTTTAAGTGAAGAAATATGTTGTTTCTCCCACTTGGGAATATGAGAAAACTCACCAACCTATTATACTTATGACTTATCTCTAATATCTTCCACACCATTAAATTGAAATGAAAATTATTCATCACTTGAACTACCGGATTTACATCATTATAACTAGAATAAATAAAAATTGTGTTAGATCCCCACTAGGTTTACTAAGAAACTACATTTTTTGTTATCTCTAAACATTAATAACTAATTATTATTAAATCATATAACTTAATGTTTTTGAAACATTCTAATTTGTACCAAAAACATATACCTATTGTATTTCCATTATTTAATACCAAACCTACTAGTTATAATTTGAGACATCCATGAAAAATGAGCACATCATTTACATCATTGCACTAGTTAAGAATTAACTACTCACAAGTATGTAAAATTAATAAGATTATATGATAGCACATAAGTGCAGTTTTAAGAGTACAAAAATATACTATTTCAACCTTAAAATTAAGCAATATACAATATGATACCCATAAGAAAAAAATATAGACATTACTATGATTCTATCTAATGTATAATGAATGTTCATTTAAGATGCAACCATTACTACTTTTGCCATTTAATACAATAATGTCAATTTATATAATGTAATAATATAATAGAAATTTCATAGTATAGATCATCAAATCAAATAATATCCATGAGTATATCTTTGTAAAAATTTAGATCCAACTGTAGAGAGGGAGAGCATCATCTGGGTGCATTTCTTCCAACCATAGACCGATGGTACCTTGTACACCTACCCATTAGGATTGTCCCTTCTCTTCATGAGGGGGCACATAATGGTGATGCAAATATCAATAAATCAACCAAAATAATGTGTTATATAATCACTATCACATTCAATAGTCATACAGACCCTGAAATACATTTGCTATCTAATATGACCTCACACATGCATGTAAACTAAAGGTATAGTGTACAAACAATGTATACAACTATAAAATTACTTTGGCCAAATTTTTTCATTATATTTTAGAATTCAAATGAAGTTGAGTCTTTATCCACAACATAATACTCTCTGTTTAATACATTATCCTAAGCTTTAACTAAAAATGAGTACTTTTATGCAAAGGCCTCCTACCTTTCATTACTCAATATACCTTAACTTGGAGGATGAACCATGTACATACCATACAAAAAATAACTATATATAGAAATTCATCCCAAATAATCTAATAACCATATAATACTTTATGAAGGTTTTCAACAAGGTCTCAACAAGCATAATAAATTTGATATGAAAAACACAACTACCACTAAATTGCTCACTCAAGAATTCCAACCTATGCCTATAAATTTTATATGCAAATTTATTAAGCTCATGCATTGAGCATTATAAACTATACTAAATATACCTTAAATTATTATAAGTATTAATCAAAATTATACACCACGTAATGATTCTAATATATATATATATATATATATATATATATATGTATATATACACACATATACATATATATATACACACATATACATATATATATATATATATATATATACATATATACACACATATACATATATATATATATATATACACATATACATATACATATACATATATATACATATATATACATATATATACATATATATACATATATATGTATATATATATATATGTATATATATATGTATATGTATATCTATATATATATATATATACATATATATATATACATATATATATACATATATATATATACATATATATATACATATATATACATATATATATATATACGTATATATGTATATATATGTATATATATATATATATATATACATATATATACATATATATACTTATATATATATATATTATGATTCAATGTTTATTAATGTTTAAGGTCACATAACAGTATCAAATATGATGGCATAAAATAATTCTTACATCTATTCCACTTGAAATTCCCAATGACCCTAGAAATGATCTACTACAGTGCTTAAATCCTTTAATACATTTACAATTCAAAAAGAGTAAACAATCAAAAAAAAATCATATCATCATCCTATACCTAGTAAAATAGGTGTTACTATTTTTGAAAGATTGGAAGTTCCATTGGACAAGGTAATATTGCTTCAATAAAATCCATAAAGGTTATTAAATCATAATTAAAGTCATGAAAGTCAAGTTTTTCCCTTACTAATTCCTTGTTCTAACATCACTCAAGACTTCCATTATTATTACTCCTATAAATCATTTCCAATATTTAGTATTGAAATTAATAATAAAATGCTATAGCCGAATCAATCACTTCAAACTCAACAAATAAAAACATCTGTATGTTATCAAAATGTAATTTTATAACAATGACTGCATGAAAAATGTAATATCCATTTATCTATTATCCAAAAATTTCCAATAATCAACAATCGTTTAAACAAAAATCAAGCAAGATCTATATTTAGCTAACCACAAATTTTGGAATCTGGTTCAAAACCACTTAAAGTCTCTTTCTGCTCATAAATTTCTACTGCATCTTTGAAACACATAAAAAATAGAGATTATGAACACATTATAGTTCCTTCTCATACAATTCAATAATAATCAAGAGTTTAGAGGCTTTTAGGCAAACACAAGGAAATCTACAAGTGTGAATCAATTTCTAAGGTAACCATAGCCATTTTTAGGCCTGTAGGTGGTTTTTACCACCACCTACAAGTCTAAAAATATAAATACTAATACTTAAAATAAACCCTAGTAATGCCTTCATACATCTATTAAATATCTACCAGATATAAACATAACATAAATCAAACCTTAATCATCATTATGACATTGTGGGCAAGGGCAAACCCTCACTTCCAAACTCATAATGAGGGTTATAAAACATAATATTTCTAGTGAGCAAGGGAACTATGAAGCAATTTACAAAAACCTCCTATAGTCCCAATACAACCAATTCAAGAAATTAACTAGATGTAGTTTTACCATGATTTCACCACGTATGTATACAACAAGGGATAAGAGAAAAAACCCAACCTTTATTTTCTAATTCTAGGGTTTGATTTCACAACTAGGGTTTCTAAATTTTGCCAATGATATTATTATTTATAAATCATAATGGCAATAAAAATGATAATTATTTTAACCCAAAACATTAAATATTGTTGCTTTCTTATGATGAAGAAAATAAAAGCTGAGATTCCTTTGCAAAAGTTCCCTTGGTGCTCTATAATTCTTTAATTTCTTCAACATACCACATTTTCTTCCTCTACTTATACTAATATCGTGCCTTCTACCTAAACCTCCATCTATTTTATCCACTAAATTCCTTACTAAAATCATATCGACCATATAACTACAACTGAAACCTTTCATTCTAAATGACAACTCTCCATGGTAATAACATGCCACATTTACAGGTTAAAATTACTCCTTATTTCATCTAACATAATTCTACCTAAAATACATTGAGTTCCTCCACTAATATATCCATGAAACTCCCAATTCTTTACAAAAGTGAAATAAACTCAAATAATATCCATCAACATATGTTTAGCAAGAAAACCTAATCATATGCCTTGACCCACTCAATTAAATTTAGAATTTAATAATTTTAAAAACTACATAAATAAAACATTTATCATACCATGAAAAAACTAAATCAATCAAACCACCAAGTAAGTCAATGTATTCCATAAGGGGTCCAAGGTTCTGTTGAGTCTAATGACCTCCAAAAAAGGGCCTTTTTAATTTTTTTATAAATTAAGCTCACATCTAAGCTGATAGTCATAGTTTTTAATCATTAGAATAAAACACATTCAAAACATAACCACATCAAGAAGTAATAGATTAAATTCATTCATAAACACATACATATATTTATGTTGCCATGTTGTTATGCATAACTAATGAACTCACACACACAAACTCACATAATCACTGAGGAATAAGAGTTACTATTAACACAACTAAAGTGCAATAATTAAAGTCTAACTCAACAAGTATTTCAACACAATCAAACAATTAACAAAATTAGTATAATTACAAAAATCATTACTAGAATTATATGAATGTGTATAACCACTCAAGTGAAAGCACGCTAAGCTAAAAATGAAAACAAATAATAAATAATGAGTGTGTGTGGCTATTATGGCCTTCACTCTTTCTACCCATAGTTTTCATGATCTATTGTGAGGGGTACACTATCCCACATCGACCTCATCATAAAAAGGGTAGTTATTTTGAGCTATATAAAAAGAGACAACTGAAATATTTAAAATATAAATACATTAAATGAACTATTTATTATTCAACATAACAATAATAAAATAATTTTAGTATAGAGTTCCCAAAGATCACAGTGATGTTGTAAAATAATATATAGATATGCCAATATCATCATGAAGCACTCATGTACTAAAATAATAATGACATGAAAGCAAACTAACATAATACTTTAATAATGACATGAAAGCAAACTAACATAATACTTTTGATTATACCACACATCTCAACAAATAAATAAATTAATAGTCTAAAATCTACTTAAAAATCAATGCTACTCTTAAGGAGTAGGACAAGATGTAACATCCTCCCCCCTTAAAAGGGTCATCATTCCAATGACATTATTAAAAAAAATAATCATGTCAGAAAAATGTATATTATTCACCAAAACACATTAAAAAAATAAATGAGGGAAAAGTATTTGAATCTCTTTTATATCCTCCCAAGTGGAACTATATTTAGAATACCAGTCCCATTAGACCTTGCATTGAGATACCTCTTGATTATGTAAGCTAAGCTTGTGAGTATCAAGTATTCTGATTGGTTCTATTGTTACCATTATTAAATCTAGAACTTGTAAGGTATGCCAATCTAATACATAAGAGAGGTTAGCCACATAATTTTTCAAATAATATACATGAAAAATATTATGAATTTATGCTAAAGCTAGAGATAAATCAAGCTTGTATGCAACATAATTAATCACTTCTATAACCTTGAAGGGTCCCACATATTTAGGTGCCAATTTTGTTGTTTTACCAAACTTGATAGATGTCTTTTGTGGTTTAACATGTATAAAAACCTTATTACAAATTGAGTATTTTCTTGTTGTTCATTTCAAATCAACATAGATATTTTGTATATCATTGGCTTCAACCAAACTCAATATAATTAACTTTACCTGCTTTTCCATTTCAACAAGCATATTTGGTCCATAGACCACTCTATCTTATAATTTATCCCAACTTATAGGTGTTATGCACCTTCTGCCATACAAGATTTTGAATCAAGCCATTTTCAAAGCTGGCTAAAATGAAAGGTTGTAAACAAACTCAAGTAGTGGAAGGTATTACTCCCATTTTTATTTCTGATCCATGAATTACATTCATACAAGGTTCTCCAATACCTAATTTATCCTTTCAGTTTATTCATCTATTTCAAGATGGTAAGTTGTATTGAAGTTCAACTATGTGCCTAAAGCTACATTAAGGGTTTTCCAAAACTTTTAGGTCATATGAAGGTCTATAGCAGAAATGATATTTTCTAAAAACCCATACAATCTATAAATTTATTTAATAAACCTTTTTGCTAACATTAGTGCATCACCAGTTAAATTGACAAGAATGAAATGTGCCACCTTAGTGAGTTTATCAACTACCACCAGAATCATATCATGTCAATTTATTAACATGGGATGTCCTTGGAAAAATTTCATTTTAATGACTTGACACTTCCATTCTAGAATATTGTGTGGGTAAAAAAAACTAATAGGGTGAACATTTTAACCTTAATTTGATAAAATTCCAATCACTTAGACATAAAATTAGTTGTCTTTCTTGATTCCTTTCAAGAAATACATAGCTTTTCTTGATTCCTTTCGAGATGACCTGAATATGGAGAATTATGTAAATCCTTAAGCATAATTACCCTCAAAATCTCTCTATCAGGAATATAGATTCTTCCATTGATTTCTAGAAGTCCATCATTCTCAAAATGAAATCCTTTATACCTATGATCTTAAAGATTTTATTTTATGGATTTATTGGCTTACTCATAAAATTTGTCTCCTAGTGAAAACTTCAAAACTTTGTCTTAGAAGGTACTCATGATAGTAACCATTATTACTATGTACCCTCTATTGCTAAGGGCCTTTATAACCTTATTTTCCTTACCCTTTATATAGCTGATGTCAAAATCATAGTCTGATAGAAACTCTAATCATTGTTTTTGCTGAGCATTCAAGTTAGATTGGGTAAAGATATACTTGAGCCCTAAATTATCTATTTTGAGCTCAAAAGATTTACCCAACAAATAATGCCTCCATACTTGTAAGGAATACACTATTACAACCAATTACAAGTCATGTAGAGCATAATTAGCCTCATAAGGCTTTAATTTTCAAGACTCATATGATAATACTGAGCTTTCTTGCATTAGTAATCCACCTAAACCATCCTTTTAAGCATATTTTATCATAGCAAATTGCCCATTTGGATTTGATACTCATAATTCTGATGTTGAGATAATAATGTCTTTTAGGGTTTGAAATGCTTCCTCACACTTATCATTCCTCACAAAATGCTACTATTTCCATTGAAAATAGGTGATTAGGTTAGCTATTTTGGATAAATTTGGTACAAGTTTTCTATAGTACCCTGATAAACCCATAAAACTATGCACATCATGAACATTTTTTGGAGTTGGACATTCCATGATGGTTCTACTATTTTCTAGATATACATAAATTCCCTTTGCTAAAATAAATTGACCTAGATATTGCATATTTCTCTGAAAGAAAGCACACTTTGATAGTTTTCTATAGAGCTTATGCTTTCACATGTGTTGAAAAACCAGAGGCAAATGCTCAATATTCTCTTCTTCTCTCTTAGAGTAGATTCAAATGTTGTCAGAAAAATAAGCATAAATTGATCAAGAAAATCCCTGAACACACTGTTCATAAGTTTCATGAATGCTACAAGTGCATTCATCAACCCAAAAGGGATAATTGTGAAATCATAATGTATATATACTATCTTGAAGATAGTTTTAGTAATGTATTCCTCTTTGATTATCAAATTATGGTACTTGCCCTTGTGTCAATCTTGAAAAAGATTATTAAACCTCAAATTTGATTAAAAAATGTCATCAATGTAGGGTAGGGATACCTGTTCTTGATGATTGCTTTATTTAACATCCTATAATCTATGCAAGGATGAATATTTCCATCCTTATTCATGAACATTACTGGTGCACCCATAATGAAATACTTGACTAAATTTACCCTTTTGACAACATTTCAAGAACCTGGGATTTTAAATCAACTATCTATGATGTTGTCATCCTATAAGGAACCTTATATTGAGGTTCCAATCCTAGAATGATGGCAAGAATAAATTTTAATTCTCTTTGGGAGGTAGTCCATGTGACTAATCTAGGAATACATCCCATAATTCTTGTGAAAAGGGATAATATTCAAAGGTAGTTTCTCTGGTTTCTTCAATTTCCTTAACCTTGACCACAAATACTATTGGGACCCTTTTTGTCTATGTGTGGACCCACACCAACTCAACAAACATGTCCATGCAAGGCAATAATTTGGGATGATTGCTATTTTTATATCTTTGCACCAGTTGGTAGGCAGTTAATAGATTCTATGATGTTTTGGTCATCTTCAAAGAATGGAAGCACATGGTAATCACATCTCAAAGGGTGAAATGTTATGGAGCCAATGAAATGATTGAGAGAATCTCCATCTTGGTAATCAACATGCATAGCTCCACCATAGTATAAGGTGCTCTTATAGGTTATAAAAGCAAGCTCAAACTAGTATGCGAGGGGTGACTTTTGACACAACAAAGCCTTTTAGAATTGGTTCCAGACATTGTGAAGTGACCACCATCAAAATTATGACTAGTATGGATGTTTTTGAGGCTTCGTATTGTAGTGCCCAAACTCGACTATGAGCCTCTGGGCCTTTAGTAGCTTAGACGATCATTTACTCTATCTCAATTATTATGTACTTTCTATATTTAAAATATATTAATGAAGAATGACATACCTTATTCAAGTTCTAAAATGGTTTAAATGGTTATAATTATGTTCATTAAATAAGGTTTAATTATGCAGTGATCATGATAGTTAGTATGATTGAATTTAAAATATGATTACTAAGTTCTAGCAAGCTTCTAATCCACATCTTTAATGGAACCTCTACAACTTATGATGACATTAACATATTGGGTAGAATAATCTAAGTGTAGGAGAACCCTCATGCCAAGCCATGATACCTATGCTTAAAGTGCTAACTAACATGAATCCTTGATCTAAGATATTATATTGAACCCTCCAAGTGCCTGAAGGATGGTAAGCATGATAAAATATAGGCTTGTACCCATGAGACCACAAAATAACTTGATATAGACTTATGACCACATGACCAAAAGTAATTACCTAAATAGGCTTTGCACATATAGACCTTTAGCCTAGCCTAAAAATGGCTTATGCTGATGAAATTAAAAATGACCAAACCCATTGAAGATTGAGTTGTGCCATAACTTGACTAGCATAACACAGGCCTTGGTTATTTCTTTGCTACACTTTTGGTGAGAGCATAAGGTTCATGCCTTATGTGAATTGATTACAATGTAGTTGAGTGACAAATGTTGAGCACCATGTGTTTATTCTATGATTTCACCTTGTTGTATCCAGTCTAGAACCAACTTGGAAAGCTAGGTAAGCACATGATGGAGTGAATAAATGACTTTTATACAACATTTTGGTTTTATTATCAAGACCCCATGTTGAATTTTGTTTTTATAATGGTGCAAAATAATAATGCTCTGCCTTTCCCTCAAGAATATCAAGCACTGGATGGAGTAGGTGGAAGACATATTTGCAATAAAACATCCATCTTGTAAATAACAAAAGCTATGAAAGTGGGTCCAAAACAACATATATGATGCTTTATATGAGGTTTTTTGCTATGAACTAGCTGAGCATGTGTATTGATGGTTGGATGCTTATGCAACCCATAAAAGATGAAGCTTGGACAGTGCCTTGAGTGGATGAAGGAGCACTTAGAAAATCTTGATAACCTTGATTTTACTTGGACCATAGCTATAGACATATGGTGGCAAAGAGTGCTAAATATCTACATGCTTGAATTTAAAATATTGACGTAATCCTGCCCTAAAGAAGTAGAGTATCAATTCTTGCATGAGATTAGAGGCAAGTTTATGAAATAACTTAGCATCAAGCTTACAAAACTAATGGTGGATTATGGCTTTGAAATTGTAATAATGGAAGGCTAAAATACTTTCACATATGAGCAACATAATGAGAAAGAAGGTGATGAGTAGGTAAAGCATAATAAAAGGGGGTGAGCAGATTGACACCTGAGATATTAGGCAATAGACTTATAATAAAAGAAGGCATAGGCTGATAGAAGATCTAGAACTTGGAAGTGTCGAGAGAACCTTTAGTGAGTGGGAAGGGCATGGGGAAAGATCTATTGAATTGTAGTAGCACCAAGAAGAGAGAAACACTAAAGCCATAGTCCAAGCTCATTAATTGATGCGTGTAGAATGCTCTAGGTTCCTATCAAATTTAACCATTAAAGATGTGCTATAATCACTTACCCCCTTTGAACATATAACATAAGATCATGTGCTAGATCCCCTTTAAGAAGAAAGAATAGTGATAACTAACCTTATTATCAATATTGACTTTGATCAATTTGTAGAATTAGATTATAATTTTGTGATTGATTAAGTTGTCCCTTACGAGGAGATAAGTAAAGATACCTTTAGGCCTTTGGGTGCTAGCTTAAAAACATAGATTATAAGTATGATCATTCTAATTTAACAAATGTTAGCTACGTAGATTGGGAAATATCCCATAGGGAGTGGTCCAACACCATAAGAGAGTAGCACTGCACCATTGACTTTAACGGTGCAAATAAAAACCATAGGGTTCATGCCCAACCCATTGATTGAAGGCATTTGAGGACCATTTCCAAGATAAGTGCCATGGGGGCAAGCACCTTAGATGTCAATGCCCCCCCACAACAAATATACTATGATATGGAAATGCACTTATCAAAATATCATGACATGGAAAATGCCGTAAAACATGTGTTAAAATGTGAGTTTTAATGGCATGTTCAAGGTATAACCTAGTCTGAGCACAAGGTAACTCAATTCATGATAACTTTTCTTGATTGAGCTTGTACTTGGTATAGAAAATTTGATCCTAACTAGGCCATGATTGATTATGACATTATGAAGGAGGCATTCTTGAAGGAATTAGATATTCTTGAGTTTGAATAGAAAAGCATCACTGTGCTCAAGGAAATTAGCCAAGGGCTCTTATAAATCATGCACCTATATGATTCTAGGTTTAAAACTCTTCTTTTCAAGATTCCTTATGATATAGACCCCTCCCAACATGCACAATGGTTCATTAGAGGATTTCTAGTACCCTTCATAAGAGTGTTATCTATGAAGACATTCACAGACCCCCATGAAGCACTAGAAGTCACACTCTGGGCCAAGGTAATTAAGATCATCGACATAGTAATTAGCCCTTTTATGGAGTTACAAATATGTTCATGGCCTACCAACTATAGAAGTTGACTACTATTTCATCACAGGATGATTGAAGTGGATTTTGGTGCATTAACTATAAGATAGAAGGCCATAATAGAAATAATTGCCCTCAAAGGAATGTGTGTACATTGCTTCTAAATTGTGAAATTTTCCATGAGAGACATGATGCTAGAAATTTATCATTATTGCAATGAGCTAATCAGGTTAACAAAACCCTTTATTAAAATTTGTGTGATACCTACACTCATGCCACATATAACTACTAAGTAATTGATTAAATGCATGAAAATATGGAAAAAGGCACATGCCAGACAACTATAACAGCTAGAGGGTAGGCAAACCAAAGAAATGAGGTTTATGGCCAATAGAATATTGGCTATGGGATGAAAAGAGACACCAAAAGGAGAGGTGTAGGATACGATGGAGGGAGATTCCCACCATGATCATGTTACAGTGTGGCTAAACTGAACACTATCAGTATGACTACTCGATGCATCTAATGTGTAGGTATTGTCAAGGACCATATTTGGTTGAAGAATGCCCTAACTTGTATAAAAAGTTAACTAAAGGTTAGCTCAATGTAGATAAATCCATAGGAATGATCCGACATGATCCAAAAGTAGAGAAATAGACTCCAAAGGAAAAATCAACCTATATAGAACCAATCAAAGTATAAACAATTACTCGTAGTGGATTCACCACTCAGTCACCAGTTACATAAATACCAAGATTACACCTAGAATATAGGGAATTGAGTCACATTGAGTGCATAATGTAGCTAAAACCCAAATCTATACCTTACTTTGAGCCTACATACTAGAAAGATGTCTTGTAATAGGCCATAAACATCATTCAAAACCTGTAAGAAGAACTCCAACTATCATGAGATATTGAAGCACAAGCTACTGCCTCCTAAAAAAGGTAAGATAACCAAGAGGTTGAGGTATAAGAGATAACAAATATCTTACACCTCCTATAGATAGAAGGGATGTTGTCCCTATTAAAGAATTTAATTTTAGAACATGCCAGGTAGAAGCCAGTTGAAATTGATGTGCCCCACTAGTTAAATTTTTTGCATCACATAGGGAAAGGGTATGAGAGGTCAGGAATACACAATACCCATAAAATTACTAAGAGATCTTGGTGAATTCCACCATTGATGGATGGTCTGTATCCAAGGTCCTTATTGACATAAGCACCAAGGTCAATATCTTGACAAAGAACACATGGGAGAAGATGGGTAGGCTAACCTTGAGGCCTTCCCCTCATATGCTTTTCATGGCAAAAAAATCCAAGATGTATTCAATCAAAATTCTAAAAGGCACTACTATAGATATGGGCACATATTTCTATGCTGACTTTAAAGTGATCAAGTTGGATGAGCAAGATAATTATGCAATACTCCTGGGCAAGCTATGGTACTACACAAATAATTTTGATGTGTGATTCAAGAAGCACTATATGAATTTTGGAAATGGAAAGGAGAGGGTCATGATTCCCCTCTCAAGTGACCAAGGACCCCCTTATGTAGAAAGTGTTGATCTTGAGGATGAGATCAACCATATCTACAACATCATGGTGCAAGGCCCTGAGACTATCAACCCCAATGACCACAACATGATTTCTTGGGATGATAGATAGTCAACCTTAGACACTACTAATGTAGCATGTGACTGATGGGTTAAAAAAGCTTACAAAACCATTAGTTAGAGGTGATGCATAGTGAGTGCCAAGGAACCAAATCCTATGAGGACTGGATGGGTCCATATCGATAATAATTAATAAAGAGGGGTACCTTACAATAAAAAGAAGGGAAATAGGGTTTTTCAACTAAGTAAAGATAAAATTTTAGTGTTCCCATGATATGAGGGGAGAAACCTTGTAGAAGAATATGTCCATGATATAGAGTCATGCATCCCAAAGGATAAAGACATAATAGACACATAGGTGTATACTTTGAGAAGCACTTCCACTCATTGGTTGGTAGTGCAAAATCTTAATTTGCTAACTTCACAAGATGTAAAAGTAGCAATATACACTAGATTAAATAAAATTAATGAGGATCTGGACATCTTTGCATACTCTAGCGATTTTGACCTTGTAGTGCACATGCACTTATATGAAGAAACTTAGATTAAGTGTGGCACAAATGACCAAAGGAAACTATGGGTGCACACTTTATATAGAGCCTTGAATACATGGGCACATGCTTTGTATGTGGTCAATAAAAAGTTATGCAAGACAACTAGTTGGGATTTCTTGAAGGAGAAGTTTGTGCACACCTTTTCCTTTTCCTCACATAACTTGGAATTGATCAAGCCATTTTAAGTCATTTTAAGGGCCATGTCTGAGGACATTACAATCTTAGAGAAGTGCCTACAAAATATGTTTAGGGAGAAAGGATTAGTTCTCCCAACTTTATTCAAAGAGTATGTAATAAATATTGACTTGAGTGATGAAGATATGGAAGTTTGGAAGGCACAAAATTAGACATCTTTGACAGGAAAGAGGAAGCTTATGCACCAAGTGGATGATAGTGATCTTGAAGAGGAAGACCCTACTCATCTCCACATCAAAATAACTAAGGGGATTAGACAAGTTAAGGATACACATTAGGATATAAATTAACCCTACCACATGGCACTCAAGATCACCTAGGTTGATATCAACACAGAAGAACCAAAGATGGCTACTCTAGGCTCATATTTGGTTCGATGTAGAGTTGGTGTGAATTATTAAAATCTTAAAGGAGTTTCAATATTTATTTTTGTGTAATTACCAAGACATGAAGGGAACCCACCCATCCCTTATGAAAATGAGCATAAATTTGGTGTATGGTGCAGGACCTATCAAGAATCAACTCTATAGCATGAACCAAAATCTCCATGTGAAGGTCAAGATGGAGATTGATGGTATACTAGTTGCAGAAGTAATCTAACTAGTGTAGAGTAATAATGGGTAAGCCTAATGATGATTAACATTAAAAAGGATGGGTGCATCTATATTTTCATGGATTACCAATTATTAAACATCGTTTATGTCACTAACCCCTTCCTGACACCATTCACTAACAAAGTCATGGATGGAGTCACAGGATGTGAAATCTATTCTTTCACTAATGGTTTATTTAGATACCATCAAGTTAAAATTAAAAAGGAGGACAAGCCAAAGATAACATTTATGATAGAATGGGGTTATTTTTACTATATCATGATGCCCTTTGGACTCAATAATGTGCTAGTTGTATTCTCTAGAGTGGTCATCCTAGCATTTAAGTATTTTATTCATAAGTTCCTTCAGGTGTACCTTATGATTGGACTATGTATGGACTCATAAGAGACCATTATGACAATTTTCACCTCATGTTTGAGAGGTGTCGATAGTTAAAAATATCCTTAAACCTTAAAAAGTGCATCTTCATGACATCTTTTGGCATATTCCTTGAGCATATCATCTGAAAATACAATTTACTTTTTGATCCTGTGAAAATTACCATTATCATTCAGCTCTAGACTTCTTCCACACAAAGAGATGTTCACACTTTTTTTGGCCATTATGGCAATTATATAAAGTCTATAAGGAACTATGCAAGGATCATGATGTTTCTAGAGGAACTGTTACACAAGGATGGCCCATTCTACTAGGGTGAAACATAAGAGGATGCCTTTAAAACTCTAAAGCTCAAGTTGGTTAACACAATTATTCTTCAATTTACCAATTGGACAACTCCATTCCATGTCCATGTTGATGCATCTAGTTCTATAATTGGTGCCATTCTGGTATAGTTTGATGAAGGTAGGATGGATCATCTGATCTCCTTTACAAGTCACAAATTGACCCTTACAGAGAAAAAATACACAACTACCAAGCATGAGGTACTGGTAATGGTCTATGCCCTCCAAAAATTTAGTTAATACTTGTTGACAACCCCATTCATCTTTTTCACTAATCATGAGGTACTTAAGTAACTTATGAATAAGCCCATTCTCCATGGGTGTATTTGTAGATGGATAATTCTATTTTAGGAATTCTAGTTCTCAGTTGTGGTGAAACCTAGGAAGCAGAACTCAAGACTAGACCATTTGTCCCATATTGACTCTGGTGATACGATAACACCCATTGAAGATGACATGTTGAATGTGCAACTCTATAGAGTCTTACACATTCCCAAAGACTTGGTAGAGATAGCTATATTTATAAAGTCTAGGTTTGTGCCCCAGACCATGAACACCTAAGAGGAGAAGTATCTTGCCATTGATGCTTCCCCCTTTCAAATATTTAGTGGAGATCTATATAAATTAAGTCAAGATGAAGTCCTATGTTGATGTGTTTAGGAACATGAAAGGGAATTTGGTTCTATGTAAGGTGTAGGAGAGGATCATAGGAGGCCATTGCACTAGGGACATAATAACATATAAAGTGTTATAATCAGGCTTATGGTGGCCAAGCCTATTTCAAGATGCAAAGGATTATGCTAACGTATATTACATATGCCAACACATAGGGAATCCTAACCATCGAGATGAGATGCTTCTCATTCCATCCTTTCCAAGGCACCATAATAAGGCACATAGGTGCAAGGTATATTCTAGTAGCAATTGACTATTTCACCAAGTGGGCCAAGGCAATGCCTAATAAAAATTACATAGCCACCACATCCACGCAGTTTATTTGGGAAAACATTTTAAATCATTACAGGTGCCGACTCATTTTAACTAGCGATAGAGGAACACACTTCCTCAATAAAACTATGAAATGGAATACATGATGTCACATCACAAGACCACCCCATATCATCCCTAAGCAAATGGCATAGTTGAGGTATTCAATAAAATATTAGGAACCTGCCTTACAAAAATATGTGATGTTGGTTCCAATGATTGGGATGATCGAGTGTTAGTGGTATTATGGGCATATCAAACAACATATAAGCACCTAAATAAAGTTACACCATTCCAACTGGTGTTTGGTACTGAGGCAATTTTAATAATGGAATTATTGGGACCACCATTATGTATTGCACAAATTGGTCACCTAGATGACCAAGCCTCATTAAGTGTAAGGCTGGAATACTTGGAGTGGTTGGATGAGGTGCACACACAAGAAATATGGAGATAAAAAATAAAGAAGGGATGCCATAAATTGTGGCATGATAGACATATTAAGTGAAAAGTACTCACTGAAGGAGAATTGCTATTACTTTACAAATCTAAGTACCTAAGGCACCTAGACAAACTATAGATAAGGTAGATGGGCCCATATATCATCCACATTATATTGGAAATTAGTGCATGCCATCTATTTACATTATCAGGTGAAATGCTTCCTAAGTATTTTAATGACAACATATTGAATCCATATCAACAATATAATGGTGTTTACACCATCAGACATTGACTTCTTGATCATAAGTAGATTATGTTGTACTGACCTGAATGACATTTAGTGAAATCTAAACATTTCCTTATATTTTGTGATTATTATTCTTATAAGAGTGAATAAGAAACACTTTCAATCCCACAAGATGAATATTCTGGTGCTTGTATGCATAACTCTAGTTGGGTGAGCTGAGCATGGATGCATTTCAAAGTGATTGAGGCTAGACACCTTAGTTTTTGGGTACATGGAATTGGCTAGACTTTAAATATATTAGAAATAAGGGAGAAAGAGAGGTACAAATAGTTCTTATGCATAAAAGATGAAAAATGGCACATAGGATGAGTGCCCAATAGGTAGAGTGAAGATGCACAACATGATTATGTAGAAGAGATCAGAAGTAGAGAGTGAAGCATTAGAGGGCCAACATAATGGATTTGTATGGGGTAGGATAGGCTAAGGAAAAGAGATGAAAGTGCACAAAAATTGACCAAGATAAGAAAGCATACTTGAAATGAAAGTGCAATAGGAAAAGAAGATAGAAATATGGATGATGAATCACAGACATGTGAGGCACTGGACCCAAGTTGTCATAAAAAAGGTGAAGTTCATGCTTAGTGAACCAAGCATATGAGAAAGATCATCAAGACACACTGGCATCCACCCAAAGTAAGGTGAGAAGTGACTATTTTAACTACACATCACTTCCCCAAAAATACCATTAGAGGATTTATTGAGGTGATGGTAGAGGCACAAAGATACACATTGAATGTATTGGTGGCAATGAATTTTCATGGATTTCATGGGATTTTATGCATTCCAAGAGTTATAGATGTTTCCATGCCATTAATCACCTACACTTAAGATGGTAGATGAAATTAAGGGTATAAAGTAATGATAGGATGACTAGTTTAGGTTATCAACCTCGAGATATTTTGCACCAAAAACATAGACCAAATAACTAGAGCTGAAGAAAACAACTACTACCATAGTGAATCCTTGAGTTCCCACATACACCAAAAGTAAATGATTGAATAGAAAGAGAAATTATGTTCACTTTGAGATTAGCATAGAGAAGTGTGGGGCAGGAATTGTGAAAAAATTAGGTATAAGAAAATTGGAGTAATGGTGAGGCCACCATAAACAACAAATGAAGCTCAAGAGTTGAGGACATATTCATAGACCTCACGACTATGAGAAGTGCCAAAAAAATTGAAAGATTTGCCAGGATAAATAGACTGAGCTTCAACACTAGCTGGTTTAAGATGGGGAAAAAATGCATGAGTTACAACCCACAATAGTCATCGAAGGACACCAAGAGGGTTTGAGTTGTATAATAAGCAGCCCTAATGAATAAAAAAACACAATTGGTGGAAGTAATTAACATTGCCAAGGTTGATCTAGAGGTGATTGTAAAAATGTCATACTGAGAGATGCAGTTCCTTAAGGAAGTCTTGGCAGGAGAGATCTGGGCATAATTTGCACACACCTATCAACTCAAGGAATATAATCACCACACTTTGAGTAATGCACAAGATCTACCATAAGACTAGATGGTAGACATGGGGACCAAAATAGAATCATGCACAATATTATTTGATGTATCCATCTAAGACAAAATTGTAGCCACTGACGTAACTCAACTATATGAGTTTTCATATTTCAAAAATTTAGAGGAACTCTTATAGTTACTCCTCTATGGAGATCACATCTATTTCATAGGGAAGCACATGTGGATATTAGTGTAGCTAATAGGTAGAATTACCAAGCTCCTAGGCTTTAGAGTAGAGATCCATTAGATGATGGTGGATGATGATAAATTTCAAATCATGGGAAAATATTAGGGTACTACAAGGGAGGTTTTTAATTCCTAATAAAAGACATCAAGGAACCTAGAATGAGGGTATTTGTACACCTTATGAGTTTAAAAATTTTCCCTGGTGGTTGATGGACATACATAACCAAGGCCTACCTATGCATTGCCTATCACATAACACAGGGGTTAAATTTAACATCACCAAGTTCATAGTGGAGGAAATGGTGAAGAATGCACTAGAATGTCATATAGCATGGGAGAACTTATGATGGGGATTGATTCTAATCCTTATTAACATGGGGGAGATTAGAGTGCTAGATGGTGATGATGACAACCTTTGGGTCTTCTCAATACACAAGGACTCTCTGATGTTAAAATATCAAAACTTTACCTTCACCCTAATGTTCTCAAAAGAATAAAAGACTCTCGTGATGGGGTGGTGCACCCAATACATCGAGGCATTTGAAGAAGAATGACACATTACTAAATAGTTCCCTTAGAATTTGTTTGGGATGATAAATTTTGCTGTAATGAAACACTTATGTGTAGTAAAGTTGGTGATCATAAATGGTAACAAATCTAGCTAGATGAAGCTCCCCTATGCCTTATTAGCTAAATACTTTAGGGATGTGCTTTGAAGAAATAAAAAATCATAATAGTTAGACATCCTGGTCAAGATCATGGATTTAGAATAGAGAAGTTTATGACACTAATATGTGCACTTAATAAGGAAAGCAAAGATTGCACCAACATTTATCCCCTCTAGAAAGAAGTGATTTTTGGGCACATCTATATGATTTATTATGAGATGAATCCAAGGAAGAAGGATGTGAGCATCAAGAAGGATGATGACCCCCCTATAGATCAAATGATGAATGGAAGCTAGTGTTGGTAGCATTGAATAAGTCTCCCCAAAAGAGGAAGGGGGAAACACTTGAGGAGATGCAGGAGCACATCAAATTGATGATTACTTCTAGAGATGAAGCCACTCCCTCGACACCAAAGAAGAAGCATGTGGCCTTCATGCCGGGGATTGCTTTGCCCAAGCCAGGGGAAAAGAAAAAGAAGTCCAAGGGGCTAGTGGCAATGCCCATGATAACCTTGGTAGAGATGGAGGTGCAAGAGGCATGTGAGGAAGTATAAGTGAAGAAGGTGTATGAAGAAATGGAAGATAAATAAGATAGAGGTATGAAAGTGTACATTGTTTAAGAAAAAGAAATAGGAGGTGAGCCCATCACCATATTGAAAGATTCCTTTGCATATCCTTCATGAATTTAGGAGGAAAGGAGGAGCTGGTGGAAGGAAATGTTCCTCAATGAGGAACATATAGAGGTGGCACTAGAGCTAGATCAGAAAAGAGAGGCCATGAAGGTAGCTAAGATGACATAGGTAGAGATTTATAAGGCTGAGGCCAAGGAAATAAAGGTTGAGGAGGAAAAGACAACCATAATAATAAAGAATAGGAAGGTAGAGAAAAAGAAGTCCCAAAAGGAAAGGGCCAAGAGAGAAAAGGAAGAAAAGAGGGTTTCCACAAGCATGAAACCCATAAGGGAAAAATTAATAAAGGTGCCTAACATCCCTACCAACACAATGAAAGAATCCACACCATAGGCATGCCTAATTAGTGAAGGGGTTCTTGAAGACAAGGAAGGTGATACTGGTGCCTTAAAAGAGTAAATGGAGAACATAAAATAAACCCAACATACATAAGAGGGTGAAAATAGTGATGATAAAGAAGAATAATCAAATGAAGGGGATAAGTCTAAAGAACCCCTATAGGAGTAAGGAGGAGAGACCTCAGAGGAAGGCACTGAAGAAAGTGCTAGCATCGAAGAGGAAGAATAGATGGAGTTCACTATCATTGAAGAAGATGGGACCAATCCAAGCTTGAGGGAAAAGGTGCATAAGGGGTGGATCGATGAGGACTACTACATGTTAGAGTACATGCCCTCAAAATGGCCACAACAAGGACACACTAATAACTATCTTTCATTTTTGATAGTTATATGGATGAACCTCATTTTGAGGTACCACTAAAGGTCATATTAGGCATAAATCAATGAGAATAAGGGCATGATTCCCTTCTAATAAACCCTTGCATAATGAATCCAGTCAAGTTGACCAATGTAATCATCTAGATGGCCTCCCAAGTAGCACAAAAGAACATAATTAATGATATTAGGGATTTAAAGTGTAATAAGATCATTTTATAATCAAAGTAAGAGGTAAAGGCTATGAAACTCAAATTACAACTAACAAAGAATGTTGAGGAAGCTGAACCATCCCTCTTGGATGGCATTGACACTTTAAATTTTTTAGAGGTCGATAAGGTATGCATGCTAGTGGAGCAAATGCTCCTAAGGTTAAAGGTAAAGCTAGTGCCATAAGAGGACTCATATGCCAAAATAAAGTAAGAGTTAGCTACAAATATCAAAGAGGTGGAATACCTCTTCATAAAACTAGAAGAAGGCACAGAGGTAGCTGACACCATCTTCATGAACTTCTCTAACCAAGCATAGATCATTGACACACACCTCAAGTATATAAAGGGGGAGAGGGAAGAGCTGATGGTAAAGGAATACACTGTTAGTAGGGCTGAACACACATAGATCATGGAAAAGGTCAATATCCTGAGTGCCTAAATAAAAAACCAAAAGCAAAACCTATAAGAAATCTTTCACACCTAGCAAATAAAGGTTGATGAACAAGAAACAATCTTAGATAGAGGAGTACAAGGGCAAAGGAAAGGCTATAGGCCTTCAAAAAAGAATTAGATAAAATCAATATGCTCACTCTTAGCACCACCTCAATAGAGATTGACAATGTTATTAAAGAAATCAAGATCACCATCAAGGTTTTGAGGACTTTAACATTAAATTAAAGGAGAATGCACTAGAGTTATATGTGCCTAAGGTGTTGAAATACTAGTCTGAGGATAGACTACCAATTTTTTATAGGGTAATTTTGTTCCCCTTTTTATCTATGTATGGACCCATGCTAACTCAACATACATCTTTACATGAGGCAATCATTTAAGATGATTGTTATTTTGATATATTTATGCCAGTTGGATGAATCGATGCACTCCTTGCACCAGTTGGTAGGTGATTAACAAATTCTATGATGTTTTGGACATATTCAAAGAATGGAAGCATGTGGTAATCTAAACATAAAGGGTGAAAAGTAATGAAGCTAGAAGAATAATAGACAGAATTTCTAACTTGACAATAAATGTGCTCAACTCCACCATGGTAGAAGGTGCTCTTGTAGGTTATAAAATCAAGTTATAACCAATATGCGAGGGGTGACTTTTGACATAGTGAATTCCTACATAATTGGTTCCAAACATTGTGAAGTGACCACCATTGAAATTAGGATTAGTATGGATGCCTTTACAGCTTTGCATTATAGTGCCCAAGCTCCCCTATGAGCCCATGGGCCTTTAATAGCTTAGATGAGCATTCATTCTATCTTAATTGTTATGTACTTTCTATATTTAAACTTTGTTAATGAAGAATGGCATGCCTTG
Source organism: Torreya grandis (assembly GCA_037957365.1). Taxonomy (NCBI): domain Eukaryota; kingdom Viridiplantae; phylum Streptophyta; class Pinopsida; order Cupressales; family Taxaceae; genus Torreya; species Torreya grandis. The sequence goes on from JARHVA010000416.1 coordinate 4,540,225, forward strand.
TTTGAGTTCTAAACTAGTTTAGATGGTTATAGTTATTTTCTTTGAATATGGTTCAATTGCACAATGTTCATGATAATTACAATGCTTAACTTTAAAATATGAATAGTAAGTTCCAACAAGCTTCTAATCCATAACTTTTGGTGTCTCTAGAACTTATGATGACATTAGCATATTATGTAGAATAATATAAGTATAGGAAGAACCTCATGCCAAGCCATGATACCTATGCTTAAAGTTATAACTAGCATAAAAATTTGATCCAAGATACTCCATTGAACCCTCCAAGCTCCTTAAAGATGCTAAGCATGATAAAACATAGGCTTGCACCCATGACACCATAGAGAACCCCAATATAGACTTGCACCCACATGAATGGAAGTAGCTACCTAAATAGGCTTGGCACATATAGACCTTTAACCTAGCCTATAAATGACTTGTACCAATGAACTTGAAAATGACCAAGCCCATTAAAGATTGAGTTGTAATATGGCATGACTAGCCCAACATAGGCCTGATTATTTCTCTACTATGCTTCAAGTGAGTGCATAAGGCTCACACCTTATGTGAGTTGATGTTGGTGTAATTGAGTGATAAATTTTGAGTTCTATGAGTTTATTATATGATTACACCTAGTTGTAGCTAGTCTAGAACCAACTTTAACAACCAAGTAAGCACCTGATAGAGTGAATAAATGAATTTTATACAAAAAATAATTGACATCCTTTTTATTGAGCCTTATTTAACTAAATGGATCAAATTTATTTTAATTTCAACTCTTTATTTCACCTTAGATTTGGGTTCAAATTCCCAAATCATTAAAGCAATCAACCTTCTTAGAGAAATACTCAAATTTTACTATATGATTACAAATCCAATTTACTTTTAGGATCACATCATATGACCCTAGTGGAGTTGAGAAAATCTACCACCATGGTGAAATCAGGTAAATTCACCTCTAACTCTATAATATATTTATCTACTTTGACCTTGGATTCATTCCCATACTACATCATCGAACCATTTTCCATATGATTAGTTTTCATAGGTATTTTATTTAACATACTAAGAGAGATAAAGCATTTAGTGGATCCAATATCTATTAATATTGAAATAGGATGTCCAAACAAGGTACTTGACACTTCGATGGGAGAGGATTGTCATTTAGCTTGATGATTGCCAATAGTTGCATGGATTAATTATTGGAAAGTTCCATGTTGTGACAAAGATTTAGAAGGATTCTTTTACTTTCTTCTTATCTTCCACTAAAGATAATCCTTGGCATTGTGGTCTCCTCCACATGCGAAACATACACAAGGTGGTCCTTTTCTCTCAGATCAATTGCCTCCTTTTAACCTTTCCTTGAATCCATTACCAAATTTCTTAATCCCATAAGTTTAACTAAACTTTACACTCTTATTATTAAATTTGATCTTGGTATTCCCATTATACTTCCACTTTTTATTTTTTAAAGTTGTTTTCAGGTTGTTGAATGTCTTTTGATACTTATCTCTAACTTATACAAGAGATTTGAGATTCTGATTCTATTTGACAGCCTTCTCAAAAACTTGATCGATGGTATTAGGTCCATGCACATCCACTTCAAACTTGATTTGTGACCATAGACCCATGATGAATTTTTTGATATAAAAACATTCATATTTTTGGTACTAGGGAAAATACTTAAGGGACTTGGTAAATTGTTCTTAGTTCTTAGTCACTAATAACTTTCCCTACTTTAGATTTTGGAAATCTATCAATTTATGATCAAAGTACAACTAAAGTAGCCACTGAGCCCTAAACAAGGCTTTAAAATACTCCCAAGTGGTGGTGGTGGAGTTAAGGTCTATTTCTAATTTTTTCTTTGCCCACCAAATCATTGTTTCACCAACAAGTTGATAAGATCCCCAAATAGCCTTAGTTACCTCTGAATAATTTCAAATCTTAAAATGTTTTTCCATCTTCATGAGCAAAGATTCCTCTCCATCACCTGACACTATAACATCAAATTTTAAGTGTATTCACCTTTTTCATAGCTCACATAGTTCTATATCTACTTTCACTCTTGTAAATTATTATCTGGTATGATTCTAATATTGATGCACTTCTTGATTAGCGTAATGGTCCTCAGGATCTTCTTACTTGCCATACTCATGTACTTCCTATTCTAGGTCAACTTCTCTATCTTGAGTTTCCATCAAGATTGTGAAGATTTGGTTGAGCTTTGTAGCTTATTTAGCTACTAGTTGATTGGGATCAGGTTGTAGATCCCGAGTCAAAGTTCCTTTAGCAATAGTTTTTACACACACCATTTTTAATACTATAAGAGGTGATATAGGTTAATGTTAATGAATTCATTAGGTTTGAGAGTTTAAACCTGTGCTTTGATACCACATGTTAGAACCCCATTAAGTTTACTAAGAAACTACATGTTTTTAGTAATCTATAAACATTATAACCAATTTTTGTTAAATCAAACTTAATGATTTTAAAACATTCTAACTTGTACCCATAACATATTATTACTATATATACATCCATTTGATACCAAACCTTGCTAGTTATAATTTGAGACATCTGTGAATACTAGTCACATCATTTCCAACATTAAATTATTTAAACATTAATTACTCATAAAAATGTAAATATAGTAAGATTATATGATAACACATAAATGTAGTTTTAAGATTAAAACAATATAATATTTCAACCTAAATTTTTATCAATATAAAATATGATATCCATAAGAAAAAAATACAACCATTTTTATGATTTTGTATAAAGTATAATGAATGTTCATTTGAGTTGAAACCATTGCTTCTTTTATCATTTAATATAATAATGTAATAGTATAATAGATATTTCATAGTACATATCATCATTTATAATAATATCCATGAGTATATTTCTCTAAAATCTAGATCTAGCTATAGAAAGGGCGAACATCATCTGAGCACTTTTCCTCCAACCATAAATCAATGGTCCCCCACATGCCTCCTCATTGGAGTGGCCCTTCCTTTCATGAGGGGAAGATAATGGTGATGTGAACATCAAAATCTCATACAAAATAATGTGTTGTACAATCACTATCACATGTAACAATCATATATTCCATGGAATATGTCTTCAATCTAATATGCCCTCACACATACATGTGAAATAGAGGGTATTATATGATTGTATTTTTGAGCTACTGATCAAAACTACTATAAATAGTAAGTTTAACCCAAAATAACAATAACATCAAAAATAGAGAAATGTAGGAATAATCAAAAATTTAGGAGTGAATCCTTACCATCACCTTATTCCTAGTACCTTCTTTCCAAGATTTTCCAACCAATTCTGATGCTATTTGACTTGTATGTGGATTATTTGATAATGGCTTCAAGATGTCTTTAATGGCTTCCTTGGATGCTTGAGTGAATTAAAAGAGTGTATGGATGCTTTTGGATGGTTGGTATGAGAGTATATGGAAGGCTTATGTATTTTTGAATTAGCTTAGCCATGCTCTAGGCATGGCTATTTATGAGTTAGAAGAGGAAGTTTTATGGGAATTTTTAATTATTTAGAAGCCTCTAGTTTGGAGATTTATAGAATTTTAGAGATTTTTTTATATATCTAGAGACTTCTAGGTTAGATTAAGGGATAATAGGGATTAGATGGGGTTTAATGAGGTTTAAGGCTCATAGGGATGTAGGAAAGGCTAGGGTGGTAGGTTGGCTAGGGGTAGTTGAATAAATATGATTTTTTAATTTGAAAGTGGGCTATTTGGTAGTTAATAAGGTAGGATTAGTATTTAAGTAGGATGTTAGTAGAATAATAGGATGATTAATTGGTCATAAGGGTTTAGAAAGGTTGGTAGTATGTAGGAAATGTTTGATAGAAAATAAAAGTTTAATAATTGACTAGAATTATTGTTATAGGGTAAATTAGTGGGATTCATAGAATAATTAAGGTGAGAAAATTTAGGTGCATACATTTTGCCCCTATTTTAAATGGCTTTATGAGTGAGTGAAGTGGAAGGAGTAATGGTATTTCAAAGAAGAACCATTTCATGGATAAGTTAACAAATGATGTTAGTAGACATGATTCCCCTTCAAGGGGACATGCAAGGAGGAATGAGCTAGATGGCCACTTGAAAAAAATCCTTGGGGTGGGATAAGACCAAGATGATGAGGGGTTGGGATGCTTTAAGTTTTTGTTGAGATATGATTGAGATGTCCTAAGTAGAATTGCTATGGGATAAAGTTACTCAACCTTAAAATATAAGTGCTAGGTAATGACCAATGCCTAGGAGGGAGGTAGTTTAATTGAGATGATAGGACATGAATTACCAAGATATTGACAAAGATATAGGGAATGGATATATGAAATAGGCCATGAGCTAGCGATATTTCCCAAGGAAAGACACATGCAAGGGATAACTATGGGCCAATAAAGGAAATCTAACATGTGATTTTTGATAATAGACAATTTTAATATAAAGTTCATAACTCAATATGGTTTAATAACTTTGAGTGACCTAGAGGGGATGGGATGGGATTGGTTGTTAGTAGTGGCTGAGCTATCCTAAGCACTGAATAGTGGCCAAGTGCTTCCTACATATCCTTAAAAGACCTTAGGATGATGTAGTTCTGACTCAAGATGCTAGATGTGGAGTGGAGAAGATAAGGCCATGCCCAAAAAAGTCATTTAGAATGACTTGGGAATATGAAATAGTGACTATAAGGTGATTAAATGGGATAGTGAGATGTAGAAAGGGATTGAGGGGTCAAATTTAGTTGATTTAAAAAGGGTTAAATGGATCAAATAGGGAAAATAATGGGGGGTAAAATAGGAAAAAAGTATGGGTAAAAGAGTCATTTTGTCTTTTGGCTATATTGGATATGTGCTCTAGAGATAAAAGCTATGGAACACATTCCTATCTAATTATACCACAAAGAGAGAGTCCAGGAGTACTAGAGGGTAGTTGATGTAGGACCATAGATGAGTATCCCAACCCTAACTAGTTCATTATGTCTTTTATGCATTTATTATGGGTACATTTGGGAGTGGAAATACCACCTCTCGAGGAGTTACCCCTAATTGTAGTATTGCCATTGTAAGCTAAAGTTTTACAAAACCATAAGGGGTGACATGCAGTTTATAATACCACGTCAAGTGTTAGGTGTGATTAAAATACCTCAAGAAGGGAGGAGAAATTTTGCAAATTATAAGGGTTGACATGTGGTTTTTCAAAACCATGATTTTTGTGTTGAAATGTTATTGAAACTATAAGTTAGGGTAAAAAGGGATAGGTGTTATTGAGGAAAATGAAGGTTAAGGTTAGTTATGGGTTTAGTAAGGGAATGGAGGAGGGTGGATAGGGTAGATTATAGTGTGAAAAGGATTAGGTGGTAGGGGATAAGGGGTTTAGGTTAGGTTAATATGGTAAACTTGTTAGATAGTTAATTATATGGGTGGAAAAGTTAGTTATGAGGGGTTAGTTGGATAAGATTAATTAGGTAGATAGGGAAGGTTTAGTGGTTGGTTGGATTATGAGATAAGTTAGTTATATGGGATGAGTAGGATAAATAGGTGTGATTAGATATATGGAATAGTTATGATGGATTGGATGGATAAAATGTGATAGATTAATAGGGATTTGAATAGATAGGATGTTTATTGTCATAGAAGGACTTAGGCTATTGGTGTATAGGTTGTAGCAACCATTGATGCTTCATGAGATATACTGATTGAATATTATAGATAATGATGTGATGGAGATGATTTGACTCTATTATATTTATATAATGCCAATAATACAAATTGAAAAAGCATTGATTAAAACCCTAGTGGAGTGTTAGCATTCGAAGACTAGTAGATTTCACTTTGTGACTAGGGAGATGATAATGACAACAACAGATGTGTTGTGGATTATTTGGCTATCAATGAGAGGTTACTAGATCTACTGGTGATATTAAACCCTTAATTTGACTATGTAGAGATTGTGTGGGTGGTTATAGATTGGAGTATGGGATGCCCAAGTAGATATTGATAGAGTGTTGAGATAGGGGATGATTGATAGGTTGACACTAGTTATAATATCTCTTGTTACCGAAATAGTCTTACAAGATAAGAGTGGATAGTGGTTTCACCTCAGGTTAGAAGATGTGGTAGTTGACATGGTGCATGATTATAATGTTTTTACTTGGGGTCTTATGGTACTTACCCATTTATATAGAGAGATATGCATGGGTGTGTATAGAGGGGAAACTAACCTAGGTCTGTCCTTATTATTGCAGATATGGAGTTAGGAGCATATTGCTATAGAGAGACCACTAGGAACTCGAGGAGTGAGGGAGACTAACCAACCTCTAATGTTTAGGTTGTATATTATTTTAAGGGTATAGAAGGCACATGATGAAGATATGAGATTTTATAGGTAGGCTTTTGATAGTTTGAGGGCCAAGAAAATTAATTGGATGCCTTATAGATAGGTCCAATGAGGATGGACTAAGGATGTAGACGTGACATATTTTATGCTCATAGAGTGTTATTTGACTAGCTGATATGACTACATTAAGAGATATAGGCCTGATCATGTTTAGTGATAGTTTGGTAGGTAGTAGGAGGTACCAGGAGATGGGCACCTATTTGCCTGTAGTGATAGAGAGAGACCTCAATGGGGGACTACAATAGATAGAGCACTAGTGAGAGCATATTATGGGAGTATTTACCTAGTGATATGGGAATATATGACACCCATAATATATTTAGGAGTGACAACTACACATAGAGAGTGTTGGGCCTAGATATGGCCCCAAAGATTACTTAGGTGGCTGATAGGTGTGAGGAGAGGGGCTATATGGAGATTAATATAGGCATAAGTTCATTTATGAAAGAGATAAGATCAGAAGTGACAACCCCAAAAATAGGCTAGATAGGATGAGTAAGTGGGGTTGAATACATAGGATGAGGGTAGCATATCAATTATGGTTTTTGATAGTGGAGAGCAGGGGGTTAGAGGAGGAGAGTAGACCATAGGTGGAGATCAAACATATGGGAGAGGGGGTTTAGATGATGTGGGGCCATCTAGGCCACCTTTGAGTGAGGATGAATAGGCATTACTAGATAGGCTGAGGCAAAATGTTTAGGCTCAGGTGACAAAGGTGACATGTATTACTACTAAGTAAGATAGGATGGTGGTAGACCTACAGAGGTAGATCATACAATTGGATAGCCAAATGGTAAGTGTACTGAGATAAGTCATAGCCCTATTGGGATAGGTTTTAGCATTATAAGGGAATCTAAGCTAGAGTTAGACTCAAGATGGTTAGAAAGCTATGATTCAAAGGCAAATTAAGAGCTGAGATGCATAAATAACATCATTATGGGTGTAGATTATACAACTTCAGTTGATACTGAGGCAGAGTGAGGTAAAGTTGTAAGTGGTCAATGAGGCCAAGGAGGAGGATGATATTCTATTAGATCAGTAGATATTGTGATTGACACATGAGGCTCCATATTATAGGGATTTATATAAGGGATAAGTACTATTAGATCAACATGCCCTGACTTTTAGAGCCAATTCATCTTCCTTGTTCATACATTAGTGTGTTAGAAGGCCACCTAGATATCATTGATCTAGATTTGTATTTGTGGGACATAATGCATATTACAGCCATGTATTGTTATAGAAGATATATGACCATGGGGCCCATTTTTTGTAGTTATATATTTGACAAGGTTTCATATGGACATTATGGACTATTTATATATGTTATTGTTATTATTTTTTTCATGATGATGTATGGATTAGTCTATGTTCATTTGATTTTTTGATTATGGACATGTGGATTATGTTATTGGATGTTTATGATTATATGGAATGTTTAGATATTAGATATATGATGATGACATATTGATTTAGATGAGTTGTGATTATAGACATTGTTTAATTATAATGATGTGGATGATTGCCTTTATTATTTGATATAGTTTAGAAGACAGATGATGCGTATTTATCATGAAATAATGTGATGTTTATTTGTGATGGAAAATAATGACATGTGATTATAAATAATTAATTGATTAATTTAATCATATGTCTCAAAAATTGATTTTGGGTAAAATCCTCTTGCACCAAGGAGATGGGGGGTAGTTAGTTAGCAGGCTAGGATAGTTAAATAAGGTAGTGGGATGGTTAAGGGGATGGATATGATTGGTGGTGTATTTAAGCCATTATAAATGTAGGCAATCCTATTTTGATTTTTCACTTGTGATTATAAGTGTACCTATAACATGTAGATAGTCGAGGTCATGTTTGACTTAGAGTGCATGGGGGGGAACTGGGAGTGGGAAATCCATTTAGTGACATTCTCAATTTTTATGTTGGGTAGTCACTTAAAGCCATCCTTGTTCCCTTTAATAAAAATTAAAAAAATTAACACTTTAAAAAGACAACTCAACAAGACAACACTTAAAAAGATGATATAAAAGGATTAGGACCAAGATAGAAAATATTTACATGACACAATGATTATTAATAAGATATACTAATGAAAATATTTATATGTGGCTATATATATTGATTTATAACAAGATACCATATATAAAGGATAGTAAAAAATATATACAAAGACTATGACATAATAATATAAAACAAACTTAATGAAGATGAAATAACTTAACAAAATGACCTAAACCCTAAAATGACTTAACAAGGAGTTAAAAATGATTTCTATGTTTTCGTTGATATTTTTGGCCCAAAAATATCATTAAATATAAACAACCTAAGGGATACCCCCTTTGTTTTTAAGGAAAAACCTTGAATCCTCCAAAAGACCCATCTATCCCTTTACCTTGCAGAATCCATAACTCTAGATAAAATTTTCACTTGTGTAAATTGATTCATGGGTTTGGGATCCCTCAAAGCACCCATACCCAAAAAACTATAGAATCCAAAACTCACCATGAACTTTACACATTTTCACAATGTGGAAAATGCATGGTAGGATTCAGATCCTACCATGCACCCAAGCTGGCAAAATTTAGAACTCAATGTGCACTTTGCACATTTTCACAATGTGAAAAATGCGAAATAATCTTTGGATCCTACCAAATATCAAAATTCCCATTCTATTATAATGTAAAACCTAAAATGCGCATTGTATATTTTTGAATGTGCAAAGTGCACATCAAGCTCTAACTTCCACCAACTACTCACCAAACCCCTTTTCATATAATGTAGAAACTAAAGTGCACATTGCACATTTTTAATGTTTAATGTGTACATTGAGTCCTACTTCCTACCAATCCAAGCCTTCCCATAGATAATGGACCTTTTCCAAGTAGGTCCAACCTCTACCAACCATAGGATGTGAAACCCTGAGTGTAGTTTGCACATTACAAATGTGCAAAGTGCCCCATGGGTTTTGCCTTCTACCTAACCACATTTCCCATCTATGGAGAGTGAACCTGCTTTAAGTAGGTTCAACCTCTACCACCAACCACTCAAGCTACATTAAATTTTTCCTATAAAAACTAGGTAATTTTATGAATTTTTTATCATTTAGAAAATTTATATGTGCATCTTGAAACTCCCACAAACTCTTAAGCCTTCATGAAAAGTGGACCTACCTCAAGCACCTTCCACTTTTAATAGAGATCTAATGTGCTTTAAACACCATGGAGACCTGATGTGCTATGACCACCTTCAAGTTCTGATAGAGAGTATAAGTTCTCCAAACACTTGTAGATTCTGCCAAAGTCTCCATGCCTCCTAAAGAGATGAAATTCAAATCTAAGGGCCTTGTAGTGACTTCTAGTTTGGAGTGCAATATCATAGAGAAAAAAAAAAGATTTTTGGGTTATAGTATGGGCATAATTCAAAAATGACTGGATACAAAGTATTTATGACTCTGGTCTTCCACAAGCTATGGGCCCAAAATGATAAAAAAGATGAAATTATACACATTGATTAATCTTTCCTCTCTATTGAATGTTTTCAAATGAAAAATTATTTCCATTAAAAAGGTACAACTATATTTTTATAACTCTTTTTGGGAAAGAGAAAAACATATTTTTTATACTTTATATTTTTTGATATTGTGAATGTTGAAAATAACACAAGTACAAATTGCACTTTCCATTTTGACAAGTATAGATTTATAACAAAGTGTAAAATCATGAAGTTTCCATTTTGACAAGTATAGATTGATAAAAAAGTGTAAAATCATGAAGTGCAAATTGCACGGTTCATTTTGGCAAAAGTGTTAAATACTTAAAAAGTTTTAAAAGTCTCACTTGAGTTTTTAAAGTTGGGGTTTTTGCATGGAAAAGTAACTTGGAATTATTTTCAAAGTTATCTTCTATTTTTGAAAGAGCATTTATATTTTGGGCACCGCTTTTGCATGGAGAGCTATTTTTAGCCATTACTAGAAGAAGAAACATTACATGGAGAGCTAACAGTTCTAGGCATACCTAGATCATTCATGCCATTTTTCATCCATTTCATAAGTCCCAATCACTATAAATAGAAGAACTCACCTCTGTTGCATGAGGGTTTTAGATCTGCATGATCTTCTTTACTGGGCATTTGAATTTCAACAACTACATGTCTTCTATGACATGACATGTTTTGTATAAAAATGGGTAGACCCATGGCCCAATCTTTCTTTTTGATGCTAGTTAAATTTTATGCATTTTGAATGTATTTACTACAAGCTGTAACCTTTGGAGAGAAATAAAGTTGAAGATTTTCCTTTATTGTCTTTAGATATCTCTGTGTGTGTGCAAGTTATTTGATTATTTGTGGAATCTTTGTCTCCTTATTTTATTTTCAAGAAATTAATCTATGGTATTTTAACCTCTTGAAAATATTGTTTGAAATAAAGATCATTTTCCCTTTTTTTAAAAATAGCTAAAATACTACTTTTGATTTCTCATTTGTATAAGTTTGTACCAAAACAAATTCAACTTATTTTATTATCTATTGTGTTTATAAAAAAATGCATTAAAATCCACTATAAAATATTTGGTGCAATCACCATATTTTTAGTTTTTTTTAAAATTTAAATTCTTCAACCCTTTTCCCCATCAAAACCCTAGTTTAGGATTAAAAAGCACTAAAGAGTGAGATTTTCATAAATTGGTATTTTATCAGTTTGCATCAGATTTAGTGAAAGGAAGCTGGCCTTCTTTGGATATTAACCTCAAATTACCAAGGTACCATGACTTTGGAGTTTTTTCCATTATGTCATTAAGAAATTGCACAACAAACTACAGGATCAAAATAGGTAGTATCCTATGTAATAATAGTTTTTGGCATGCTCGGTGGGACCTAAAACCATAATCTATTGAAGGATTTTGGTGTGTTCTTCAGTACATCTTGCCATTCAGAGTAGTTTATTCAACACCATGATGACTCCAAAGATCAAATCTACTAGTTTAAGCAGTCCAAGATCTTAAAGATTATCAAATATTGGGATTTAGGTGATATTCTTGGTCTTTTCTATTCTTTTGAATTAATCTAATCACCTGGTGACTGTGTTAGTATGTGCTTATTATTGAAAGTGTAGACCTGATTGTTCCTTATTTGTATGCTATAATATGTCAATATTTCATAGAAAATATGTATTCTCCCCTCATACTTGTCAAAATGCATTTTTATATGCCTTTATACCATCCAGATTAGACTAAAAATGCCACTGGTTTTATCCCAAATAGTCTTGTCACAATAGGATATCTTCATTTTCATAATAATGGCCTCCCTCTCACCGTAGTTTAGCCTTCTTGGGAACCTTTTCAGACCTATGACTAGCCTACAGAAGGCTACCTTGATACCAATATATATTATTACCCTCTTAATTAGCCTTAAGAGAGCATCAATGCTATTATGCTTGATTTCCAGAGACAACTGATGGAGATTGAAAGAGAAGAGTATAGTATGCAACAAGAAGAGATTATTTATCAAGCTTACACACAACATCAAGAGGTATTGGGATAATGCAGACATGAATAAGAGTGCTTGAATAGGCAAATCATAACTAAAGAGGAGTAGATGTATAAGTTGCTTGCACAAATGTAAGAAATTGAATCACAGCCAACCACCTCCACTCCTCCCTTTCCTAGCTTTAGGCAAGATAAATATTCTATGCTTTTAAGTAAATCCCCTAATTTCAAGGTCCCAAGTTTTATAGGTCCCCCTTCCTTGAAAAATACTACCCCCATTTCTCCCCTAAAACCCTAGGTGCAGTCATAACAATGTTCTAGATCATGCATCATGACTTCACAATGCCCAACTTTGTAAAATCCCCTTCCTCTACACCAATGGAAGCCTCTTTCCCTCCCACCATCTCCCTTTTCAAAAAAGGACCAGTTGTATGGAAGGCAAGTGAAGTTCATTTAGATGAGGAGGAGGATATTTCAAGTGAGTATGATGAGGAAATCATCATTAATAGTGCTTTTTATGCCACTAAATTAGAAATTTTAGAGCCACCGTAAGAAGAAGATGAAAAAAATCACCCTGCACAATAGGGTAGTGCATAAGGGCGAGATGATGAGGTAATCTCTTGGATAAATGAGATTCCATTTAGTATGAAAGAAAATGAGGTCGATCATGAAGCTATAATGAGGCCTCTCATGTAGAAGAGTGAAGAACAACTAGAGGAATTTTGTTCAAGCATTGGCATTAAACCAACATCTATTAAAGGGGAAAACCATGAGCATTAAAAACAACAAGAGGAAGTGGATATGTTCCCAAATAAATCACTTGGGTAGGTACATCCCAATCAATAAGATGATGGAGAAACAAAACACATAAGGGAGGGAAATTTTGATTGCTCAAAATTTATCTTGATAAGAGGGTGCCCTATTAGATACGTAGCTTGGTTGGAAGCCAACAAGAAGGAACCATCACATGTAATGCTTAATTCAGAGCACAAAATTGAGCATCAAAAAGAGAAAGATTAGCTTGTCTATCCTCTATAAGACATTTTTATGTTTAAAAAATTAGATTGGGTAAGTGATTTTATTTATGTTCTTATAATTGGAGAAGTATATCATCAAATTTTTGACTATTTACTCCTCCATTTTTGGTTGGTTTTCCTCAAGCATGTAAAGCATATTAGATTAGTAAGAAAGGGTAGTTATTTTATACAACCAATCAATGGATTTGTTTAGATGGCCTTTTTATGGTTAGTTTAGGATAGGTTAGTTTTTTGTTTTGTAATAAGTGTTTCTTCATAGGTTAGACTCATTAGGAGTTGTTTCCTTAGGTTGTGTTGTTTTTACCTATTTTGTTTGTCTGATTTTCCTATTTTGTTCATGTCTAGGAAAATCCTAGTTTGTTCTTCCCTATGTTAGAGTATTGTCAGAGCAAAGATGAATCCATGATACATGTAAAAGAAATCCAATGGATTCAAAATGATTAGAAGTCAATCATCTTATAGAGGTTACAAAAAATGTTGATATTTTTGGCCCAAAAATATCATTACATCTAAACACCCTAAGGGAGACCCCCTTTGTTTTTTAAGAAAAACTATGAATCCTCCAAAAGACCCATCTTTCCCTTTAGCTTGTGGAATCTAGAACTTTAAATGTAATTTAAACTTGTGGAAATTACTGCATGGGTTCAGGATCCTGCAAAGCACCCATACCCAAATTTTTTTGGAATCTAAAACTCACCATGCACTTTGCACATTTTCACAATGTGTAAACAGCATGGTAAGATCTAGATCTTACCATGCACCCAAGTCGATACAATATAGAAATTGTCATGTACTTTGAATGTTTTCACAACATGTAAAGTGCACGATGGGCTTCAAATCCCACTAAAGAGCCAAACCCCCTTCCCATATAATGCAAGACCTAAAATGCACATTGCACATTTTTGAACATGAAAAGTGCACATTGATCTCTGCCTTTTGCCAACTACTCACCAAACCCCTTTTTTTAGAATGTGGAAATTAAAGTACACATTGAATATTTTCAAACATGCAAAGTACACATCAAGTCTTGCTTCCCACCAAGCCAAGCCTTCCCATGAAGAGTGGACCTGTTCTAAGTAGGTCCAACTTCCAACAACCATTTACCAGTTTATGACATCATAGGATGTGGAACCCTGAGGGCACTTTGCACATTAAAAGTGTGTAAAGTGCCCTGTGGGTTCTACCTTCCACCAAACCACATTTCCCATCTACAGAGAGTGGACCTATTTCAATCAATTCTAGCTTTCAGCACCAATCACTTGAGTTGCATTAAATATAGGATTTTTCCTTTTTAAAAATATTTCATTTTATGAATTGTTTATAATTTGGAAAATTTCTATGTGCATCTTGAGATTCATGTAAAATATTAAGACTTTGGGACCTACCTCAAGGACCTTCTAGTTCCACCAAATATTTTATGTGCTTCAAACACCACAGAGACTCAACATGCTCTGAGCACCTTTATGTTCTATCGAAGAGTATAAGTACTCTAGACACCAGTAGATTTTGCTAAATTCTCCATGCCTCATAAAGGGATGTAATTCAAATCTAAGGGCCCCAAAGTGACTCTAGTTTGGAGTCCAATATCATAGAGATCAAAGATACAAATTTAGGTCACATTGACTAAGGAGATTTTTGGGCTAGAATATGGACATAATTCAAAAACAACTGGATACATAGTATTTATGACTCTAGTCTTCCATAAGCTAAAAGCTTAGAATGATACGAAATATGAAGAAGATTGATTAATCTTTTGTCTCTATTAAATGTTTTCAAATGAAACATTAATTTCATTACAAAGGTACAACTATATTTTTATAACTCTTTTTGAGAAAGAGACAGACATATTTTTTATACTTTATATTTTTTAATAATGTGAAAGTTGCAAAAAACACAAGTGTAAATTTCACTTTCCATTTTGACAAGTATAGATTGATAAAAAAGTGTAAAAGCATGAAGTGCAAATTACACGGTTCATTTTGGTAAAAGTGATAAAGAATTAAAAAGTTTTAAAAGTATCACTTGAGTTTTACAAGTTGGGGTTTTTGTAAGGGAAAGTAACTTGGAATTATTTTCAAAGTTATCTTTTATTTTTGAAAGACCAGTTCTATTTTGGGAATTACTTTTGCATGAAGAGCTATTTTCAGCCATTACCAGATGAAGAGGCATTGCATGGAGATCTAGCGATTCCAACCATGCCATACCATACCATTCTATGCCAAAGATCACACCTAGATTGTGCATGTCATTTTCCATATGTTACACAAGTCTCAGTTTTGACAAATAGAATAACTCACCTCTTTTGAATGAGGGTTTTAGATCTGCATGATCTTCTTTACTAGGTATTTGAGTTTCAACAACTACATGTCTTCTATGACATATTTTGTATAAAATTGAGCAAATCCTATGTCCCAATCTATCTTCTTGCTGCTAGTTATATTTTTTGCATTTTTAATGTATTTTCTATAGGATGTAACTTTTGGAGAGAAATAAAGTTGAATATTTGCCTTTCTTGTCTTGAGAGATCTCTCTATGTGTGTAAGTTATTTTATTATTTATGGAATCTTTGTATCCTTATTTAATTTTCAATAAATTCATCTATGGTATTTTACCCTCTTGAAAATATTATTTTAAATAAATATCCTTTTACCTTTTTTGAAAAATAGCTAAAATACTAACTCTGATTTCTCATCTGTATAAGTTTGTGTTGAAACAAATTCAACATATTTGCTTCTCTATTATGTTTATCAAAGTAAGCATTAAAATTGACTACAAAATATTTGGTGCAATAAAGATATTTTCAATTTTCTATAAATTTCAATTCTTCAACCCTTTTCCCCATCAAAACCCTAGTTTAGGATCGAAAAACACTAAAGAGCAAGGTTTTCATGAAACTGATATTTTATTAGTTTGCACCATATTTAGTGAAAAGAAGCCAACCATCTCTAGATATTAGCCTCAAATTGAAAAGTTACCATGGATTTGGAGGTTTTTAAATTATGTCATTAAGTAATTACACAACAAACTATAGGATCAAGATATGTACAATCCTTTGTGACAACATTTTAAAATCATAACTATTTATATTTGTGTGCCAAAAACCTCAAAACACCCTATGGATTATAGGATACCTATAATTTTTTTGAATAAAATATTTATAATGGCCTAAGTACTTTTTTTTAATACACAAGCAAAAACTAGAGATTATTATGCACCTTGCAACTTTGAAAAGTTACAAACTATGCCTAAACCTCTGCTTTCCTGCCTATCGAGCCCCAAACAAAAATCATTTTTTTTGTTATAATTTATAACTTTATAAAGTTTCAAAGTGTGATGTAGACTCTAATTCCCACTTTTCATTAATACCTAAGTGGAAACTATAATTCCCACTACACTTTGCAACTTTGCACAGTTGTAAAGTGTAATTTGAATTCCACTCCTTGATACCTAAAACATCTCTACCTCTAAAACTACTTAGAAACAAGTGAAAAATAGAGAATGAAAAAAATTTCACAAATTTAAAAATATGTAAAGGTTTCTTGGATTTTTTACTACTAAGACAAGTGGGAAATAGAAAATTGCAAAACACATTACAAGTTGCAAATTTGCAAGGCAACTCTGCTAGCCTACATTCCTACCTATTAACCATCTATCGGTGTTGTTCACATGCTTAGAATTTATTAATGGTTTTTTAGTATATAATTTAGTTTTTATGTCATTTTTAACATTAAAAACTAGAGATTTGTTACCAACAAATAAACACTATATCCATCACTTGTGGAACCTTGCACATGCATCCCTGGTATTATCTTAGGTCACATACGCCTCTATTATTATTTTTGTATGAGATTATTTGTTTTCCCTTACCAAACTTAGGGTTTTCGAATAAATTATTGAAATCATCATCATTTTCTCATAATTTTCCAATTTTTACATTCATATGTTAATATCTTGTATAAATTTGTCTAGTTTCTTCTCGCCATACTTAGGGTTTTTCTGAAAATTATCTAGATCTAGATAGATATGCTTCTTGTCTTCTCAAAATAAACCTCCATAGAGATTTTAAATATAAAAAGACCTAAAATACTCACTTATATCTAGGTATATATCCATTTTGTTTTCTCACCCTAAGTTCTTGATGAAGATCCGACTTACAAATACAAACCATAACCCCACTAGACCTTTGGTCAAACTTTGCAAGTGTTTTTTCAAATTAAAACCCCACTGAATCTATGTTATATTTTATAAATTATATTTTATACTATATTACCATTGGATTATAACCCCTTTAGAATCATAATGAAACTCTACAAAGCTAAAAGAGGGATAATTACATGTAAATTGCAAACCCAAAGCCTGACCAACTCTATAATTGGTTTCCATCATACATCTTCCCAGTGCATATGTACAAAAAGGAGATGAATTTCAAATCAGAGGGACCTATTGTCACTTCCATCTTGGATTCTAACATCAATGAGATAATTGACACTAACTTAGGCTATATAGACTAGCCAATTTCTAGACTAGGATCAATATAGAATAAAAAAATGACTGGATTCAGAGCATATATGATAGTGGTTTACCTTAGGTTGTAGCCTTTCCATTCTTAGTGAAAATCCCTGAGCTTGTGCTCAGTATGTCCAAGAATTATGATGTGGATAAAAGAGATGTAGTGAATGATAAAGGGGGAAAATTCTGAGATGAGATTTGGATTTTATTGATACTATGTTCTTAATCCTAGAGTTTGAATGCTATATAGATATTACTCTCGACTCCTCTAATAAATTATACCAGGATAAAACCTCAACTAGTTCATGGATTATAAACAAATAGTGGTTGAAGAGCCTTAAATATTCATCCTCAAGACTACCTAAGACCTTATCTAGGATAAAATTCAAAGATGAGGTAGGGGATATCATTGTACTCTTACATACAGTTATAAGAAACCAAAATGCAAATAACTAAAAAGATTGGATGTACTAGTATATCGAGGTAATCCAAAAAATAAAACAATACATTCATTGAGATCAATTAATCAGTGACTCCATTTAAAAACTAATATAGGTTCAAATTATTGGTAAATTCTACATGACCTCCTACCTCATCTATGATTTGGCAAAAGGGAGGGCATTCTCAAGGTTGAAAAAAATATCAAAACATGATAACATAATCTATATTTATTATCCTAATATCACTTTTAATGAAAATAAATAATAAATTAGGAGAGTTAATGATGCTTTCATTACTATATCATAACTATGTTTGAATAAGAACTAGGGAAGATAAATTTTTCTGATGATGCAACTACAAATATTACAAATTGGGGATCATACTTCATCTAGTTCACCACATTTTCCTATATTAAAATTGGTGGTTTTAGTGGGTGTCCTTACAACCTTCCCAAATATGTCAATGATAAGTGGGCCCTAATGGAACTTGTACTATAACTAGTGAAGTTCTTTTCAAGCAGTCACAAAACAAGCATACACTTCCCTATCAATATAGGAAGATACACATGCTCTTCCTTATTTAAGGCCAAATTTGCAAAGGTAGAAATGAATTAGATGAATTTGAGAACCCTTGAGGCTAGGCCATTTATGATGTGATAGGATTTGTTGCTAGTTTACTAGGTTCCTCATTTTTTCACATTCCTTTTTATGAAGATTATTGGGAGGACATACAAGATGAAGAAGAGGGTAGGTTGAGGGATTATTCCAAGATGAAACTCAAAAATATTAATAACTATGACATGGCACTAGTTTTAGATGAGTTGAAAGATAAGGAATAGGGGGAGGCCACCATATAAAGTTTAATGGGCTCTATATATTAGGGGGACATAAATAGATATATAAGCACTCATGATATGAGTAGAATATTCACTATGAGCCTTTATATATATTCTTATAAATTGGGTCAACCAACCTAGATAAATAAAAAGTACCCCAGTGGTTAGGGTGTATGATGATAATCATATTTATCTCCAACCCCTTCCTCAAGTTATGTGGTCTACACCTGAATCCTTTTCTTTACTAGACAAGACTATCCTAGTCATCAATAGGACTTTAAACTAGTTAAGAAGGGGGTAAAGATGTAAAAATAAGTCCTAAACATCTTGGACATGTTATAAAAGGAAAAGGATAAGGGTGTAGTGGCAAAATCAATAAAGGGTTCTAGCAATGGCACCCAATCACATAAGTCAGTGGGACTAGTGATCTCATATAAAGGAAAGCAAAAATAAAAGGCAAAAAGGGACACTTCCAACACCCAAGTGCCAACAAAACATCCTCTTATTTATACCAACTAACATGTGCAATTAATCATTCCATCATCTAGCCCAGTAGTACGAGTGATCCCCTTGATAGTGATTCAATTAATTCAGTTGGTTATCTTCCACAATCACTTCCACCTCATCCCCTATATCTACTACTACCCTATTGATCACTAACACCACCCAATAATACATGGATATTGACTCAGTCATTTTGATTGAAGTCCCACTATCTACCATAACCACTGGGTCAAAAAAAATCCCACCTTCATCTTCCATCACACTAAATACTATTTCTACTCTATTTGTTCTAACCACACTACTAGATTATTTTACTGCCTTTGGGAAACATCCTTCCACAAGTTACCTTGTTACCTACACACATGCCTAATTTTCCACCCTTGTCACTCTCAACTTCCACGCCCCTTAGAAGTAGGATGTAGAGCCCATTCATAAACCTTCACTTTTCTTACACTTTGTTTGTAAACTTGCCAATCCTTCTTGTCTCACATTAGGCCTATCTTGTCTAAATGGACCAAAACTCAAATTCATGCTTATCACAAGTTCCAAGACACATATAAAATTCTAAAACATTATTACAAACCATCTCAATCCACTTTTATCACTCCTCATCTTGGATTTCACTTAATATTCCACTTGTCTTCTAGGCCTATTAGCCTTATTTTTTGGTAAGTCTCCTTGTTAGGATACTTTGACATACATTCCCAATAAAATAATTACATATTAAATGACCATTTTTGGCCATAAAACTCACACCTTTACCTTTTGCCACAAATCTTAAGGCAACATGCACTTTCTTCTTTAGGCCTTCCCTCAATTAACCCTCTAAATGGATAAAACTCCTTATTATGGGCAATGTACAAAATTTAAATTCAATATATGGACATTTTTAGATACCCATTTGGCTCCCCTAACTTAACCCATCCTTTTTAGGCCTTCTTTTTTAGATGAATTCACTTTTCCTTTACTACCCTTACTCTTTTAGGCCTTCTCTATACCTAACACTAGCATACAACCCTAATTCTATACTTATCCATAGCTAAAAAATTTGATTCTTTTTTCATAACCAATAAAACTTCAAACTCAGTTAGATTACCAATTTTTAGACTTTTCCAGGGGTTCAGTCTCTCACCAATGGCAAAATCCTAATTCTAGGGTTGCATTACCGTATACAGGGCTGAGGGGCCATAACAATCAATATCTAGAGATGTATAAGGTTAAAAACACTAAAATAAATATATTCAAGCTCTTATTCATCTCCTTCATCTCTTTTAATATTTTAGTATCCCTGTTATACACATTACATGCTAAAAATCATTAAAACTCAGTCAACTGTGTTCCTTAATGGACTATGTAAGGGTTTGTTATGACTATCCTTCATATTTATATACTATTTTATTCATAATTAGACTTTCCTATGGGTTCATATATATTACCTCATGCTATAAATTTCTCTTTTCCTCATTCATCCACTTTTCATTTTTCATTCACACCCTTTTACCTGTTGACTATACAAACAAAGGTATCAAATACAAACAGGGGACTATATGACTATACATCAAAAACCATATTATTTTTAAATAAGTAATATTTAATGAAAATTAAAAATTATTTAATGTATTCACCCAAACATGTATCAATACCATACAAATATCAACTAATGATTATATACATAACATCCTTTCTAGAACTGCACACACAATCATAAACCACAATGCATGCATATGAAACAAGGTTTTATATAGAGACTACTTTCAACCAAATTTACCTTGACTAGTTATATTAAAATATTTAATCTATTCATACGTGTGTCCCATGTCTAACTCTCTATATAAATCAAGTGAATAATGGATCAATTTCTCAGACAATTTCTTGAACAAGACTGTATGAACTTATGCCCTATTGACAGACTTGACTATCTCCACATAAGTGACTACTTCCAATTCAATCTTGGATTACCTATAAAAAAATATAGTATATAACATGATCATGAAAACTATCAACAATATCAAAAAAGTTACTCACCATTATTATCTTTCAAACATAATTCATACTTTGCTCCATAATGCAGATTCATTACATAAAGAATTCTTATACACAAACATTTTTGATTCTCCACAAAGTTTAGTTTCAATATCCTTTATCTATCATCCATGAATGGGATGAGAGGTTACCACATCATAAACAAATACTCACACTACAAATTTACTACTTATGATAAAAAACCCTTAAAACAAGATTCATAACTGTTTCTTGATCAAGATTGTTCAACAACCCCTAGATCTATGTAGGGTGGTGGATTACCGCCTCACACCTTACTTTCCAAATACATACAAAACCATTTTGGGAACTTTCATAATACCTTAAAGGTCTATTAAAATATTATTCATCCATTACATTTCTTCAACATTTACTAGACACCTAAAACATTTTGAAAATCCTTTTTGGCTAGAAAACTTCTAATGGACTAAAATTCAAATTTCACTCACTATCATGACTTGAAGACATATCCTACACCAAGTTTGATCATTCTTAAGATGGTGGAAATTGAGAATCCCACTGACATAGCTATGGCTGGTCAACTGACCAATGGGGTAGAGATAACCAAATCATCAAATAAAGACTCAATGACAATTTTAGTGGTAGATATAACACTTATTACAACAACTACCAGTGTGCAATCTTCATTAACAAATTTATAGGTAACAGTGGACATTAGAATAAGACAATATTCATTTGTAGCCACTCCTAGTTTGCTTGCATAATCAGTGTCCAAGAAGATAAAGAAAATGATATCTTCTAACACCTTATATTTTAATCTATTAGAAGCATCTAAATGACTAAAGAGAGGCACCAAGACCATTTTTAGGGTTTCTTATGATGCAATAGGGGAAAGGTATGAGGAGATAACAGTTCCTCCACCTGATAAATATAAAGAAGATTTAACTATGGGAGATTATCAGGTATCCAATGTACACCTTCTTCAAAAATGAGAGAGGGATTGAAACAAGATGTCCAAATAAGCATAAGTTCTCTCTTTGAGAAAATGGACAATGACAAGTTCACCAAGGATGAGTTGAAAAACAAGATGGAACAATTGATGACTGCCTTGAATAAGGTCATAGACCCAACACATCCTCTCAAACCAACCCAACTAAGTCAAATTCCCCCTCAGTTCCTTAATAAAGAGACATTTGATACCATGATAGAGATTGGAACAATGGGAAGAGATACAAAAGGCTGGGTTAAAGAACCAGTCACCAAAGGGAACATGGTGATAAGGTTGGCTATGGATTATTAAAAGAAACTGAAGGATGACCTTGCATCTCTAAAGGGAGAAATAAAAAATATGAGGAAGAAGTTGAAAGGATAATCTCTACTTTCCCAAGTTTTAGGCCATTGACCAGATAGAGAGCGACATCCTCATGTCTAAAAGGATACTCAAAAATCCTTTGGAACATGATGAGCTAGAGAGGGTAGCCAAGTTAAAAATCAAAATACTTAATGAAAGTATTGATAAGGCCAAGATCACAAGTGACAATGCCACTAATGTAATGGATGACATTGAAGATTCCATTTGTAAATTGTCATGTGAGGTAGCATATTACCAAGATAAACCTCATCCTATTCAGGTTGTCTAAGATAAATTCAAGGAGGTGATAGAGAGGGATTTAGCACATGACACAATTTTTAATTTGGATTCCATCCACTAATTTATCAAGTACTACAATAAAATTTATCAAATGGGCAAAGATATCTAAGTCTACAGAGCTTCTTCTAGAGAACTATATGAGGTAATGACATAATGTGACATGAATAATATTTACATAATTGGTCTCGATGAAGAGTGCCTAAAAGAAATATTTGATAGGTTTGATGTTTACATCAAAAAGATATAAGTGAAAAAGGATAAGGAATCCTTTGATGTCACTGTCATTGATTAATTATTTAATTATCTGAGAAGAATGCATTCTCTAAACTACAAATTTTGAACTCTACATTGTTAAGTTGCAAGTTATAAATTACAATTGTGATTTTGATAGTTCTTAGATGTAAGTTGAAAAATTGATACTTATAATTATACATTATCATTTCATCAAATTTAAATTGAAAAAGTTCAACTTATATTTTACGCTTTTCTTTTTGACAAGTTGAATGACTTAAAAGTTGTAAAAGCTCACATTGTAATTTGCACACCCATTTTAGTCAAAATGACTTATAATTTGAAAGATTCTCAAATGAAAAATATAAGTTAGGTTTTGTAATTTATGTTTAAAATATTCAAATATTAAAAAAAACATTCAATTTTGTTAAAAGATTGACCATGTCATGAATTTTATTTTTGGCACCCCATTTCTTGGTGATAGACTTCATCAATTGAACTCAATGAGAGATGGTTTGAATGAAAGACTCTAACATCATTTTATCCTTCTTAAACACTTGGTGAAGTGCCCAACTACTTATAGAGTCATTTTATTCCTTTTACTCCACCAAATATGCCTTTTCAAGCTAAAATGATTAGATTTGTATGAACACTCACTGATTTATTGCTCCAAGAGTAAGTGTAAAAGTTTGTGACTTCTCTCTCAAGAGAGTAATTTTTTTGTATAAATTTGGGTCTCCTACGTAGCCCATGGATCTTTTTGTTGAAAGATAATTTTTTTATTTTTGTGAAGTTCATCTACATGCTGTAACCTGAAGAATATTAATATATTAAAGTTTTTCCTTCCTTATGTTGTGTCATCCTTGTGTATATACAGATTTTATTACATTTGTGAATGATATAAGACTTAATTCAGTCATATAAGATTATTTATGGTATTTATCTTTCCATTTTGAAATATTAATAAGGAAAAATTGAAAAATTTGTTCCTTATTTGATAAAATGTCCAATATTACCTTTGGTGTTATACTCGTGTAAGATTGTGCTTCAAGAAATTTTAGTATATTATTGTTTAAACTATGTTCAATCAAAGCAATCAATAATTTGCACTAGAACCCTTTTGTGCATCACTAGGTCTAAATTTTAAAACTCCTTCAAAACTCTTTTCCTTATAAGCTAAAATGCCAGTTAGGAGTAAAATAAAAACTAATCTATAGTTAGAAGTAAACTAGTCATGTATCAGTTGCATTAAGCTTAGTGAAAGGAAGTCAACCTTTTTTGGAGGTTCAACTCAATTTTCCAAGATCCCACAAATTGGAGGTGATCCCATTGTGTCATTAGATTTATATATACTACAACCTTGATAGAACATAGTGGATGCAAAATATAATTGATAACAGTTACTGGCATGCCCAGTGGGACCTGAGGATCATAGCTCAGAAATTGGTGTTATTCTCAGCAATAATTGTGTGAATATCATCTACATCTCAAGAGCACTTGGTAACTCCACCAGCTTATGAATTACATAAATTCTATCTATGTATGCCAAAGATACATATACAACCATATAATAAAGGTGAGAGGACTATCTTACAAGAATTGTCTTTTCCATATAAAAATAAATCAATATCAGTTTTACCTAACCCTAGAGTAAATCTTAAAAATCTACCTATATTCCTCACAAATACCCTCAATTTTTTCACACCTCCCACTATGGTAAAAAAATAGAATTTTATACCATTCAATGGAGGCAACCCATTAATGTTAGCCTAGTATGATGAGATACCCACCTCAGCTCTGAAAATCCTTAATGTGAAACATCCACCACACCCATCTAACACATTCAGGATGTTGCTAACATTTGTTCAATTCATAACATTGCATAAGAAAATATTTCTATCAAACTTCTTGCATCATCATTTAAGGGTAAAGCCCTACAATGGTATAAGAGTCTACTTCCTAATTCCATCCATTTTTAGATGATTTAGGGTCTGCCCTATGAATATAATTTAAGGATAAGAGTGACCACCTCTTTGTAGTTGAGTAACTAACCACCATTAAATACGATCCCCATGAGTTCATGAGTGACTTTAATTTACAATTCCAAAAGTCATGGAATAAGATCCCAATGTTCATCAAACCATCCCCAAATAATTCTTTATTATACTATTTAAGAGCTTTAAACAATGATATAGCTAGCATGCTCCAATCAATGAGTGGAATCACACTCCTCAATGCTTATGACATTGTAATAAGATCGAAAAATTACCTCATTCAATCTAGGAGAATTACTCCTTAACCTCCATTGTCATTATTCCTATAATTACCTCCCACTCAACCTATTGTATCCCTAATTCCCACAAAAAGTAATCAGCTAGCTTTACCTCCTATCCCTATTAATGATTTATATGAAGTTAAGAAATTTATTTAGATCTTTGGAAATGAGTTGGTATCAATGAAAAGGCAATAGTCCCAAAATTATAATCATTATCAACCACCTAACTAGATAAATCTATCTAATAGGCAATCATAGTAAGGATATTCAAAAATTTAAATCCAAATCATGCAAGTAAATATCCCAAATATCTATGCTCTACCTACCCCAAGTACTTCTAAGGCCATCATTCTTGTCCAAAATAACTTGGCCCAAGAATACGAGTGGTGTTATTGTTATGCCCAATCACATAATCAAAACACTTGCTCTCATGGTGTCATTATTCAAACCTTGATGGTATAAAACGTATCAACCCCTCAAGGGTAGAAAGAGGAAACTAATACTTAGTATAAAGAGGTACAGGTGCCTGTTTAAAATGAGACCATGCTTTTGAACTAACAAGAAGAAGATTTTTGTGGTGTAAACTAAGAGGAAGTACTGACCAATGGTGGTAGTTTAGTGGAGGAAAATACATGCTATAAGAAGAGGGTAATAGAAGGTGATCAACCCCCTAAGGTTGAAAAGGCTAAAAATTCTAAAGTTGTATAAGAGGCTGAAAAAATCAAAATAACGTAAAAGCCACCCAATGTGCTGATGGGTCAGCCAAAGTTAAAACAGCTGATCCCAAATCTCACAAAAGAAGATATAGCTCCCATGAAGGCAAAAATAAAGGTTGGTAGAATGATTTTTAGTATTGTTGATCAAATGAAAAGGACTAAATTAAATTTTACCAAGTGGGAAGCACTATCCATCCTAACATAGAAAGACTTACTATAAGAAGTTTTAAAAAATTTCCAATAAATAGAGAAGGTCTTAGTTAAGGGACCCATTACTGTGATTAGCTTGTGTTAACCTAAAATGTACACAAAAGTAAATAAAAATGGTAATCCCCCATTTTTACCTATAGCTCATAGTAGGAAAAAGTATTATTTATAACTATATGATAGACTCTAGGGGTAACATCTCTATTTTGCCCAAGAAAATAGATGACACACTAGGTGTTGAGTACACATATATCATAAAAGGCATGGTTCAATTGGATGTAACTATTGTGAAAATAGTTGGGGTCATTAAAGGTCTAAACCTTACCATCTATGCATGTCCAAGATTATCCACATCTAAAGACATCTCAGTTATTGATCTACCCCCTATTTTTCCATCTACCTTTCTCGAGACTTCACTATAAAAATGGGAGGGTACCTATCTCCTGATTGGTCACATATGTTGCTTAGGACAGGATATGGGACTAGAGTAACCATAAGGGATGAAAAAATCACCAAATACCACATTTAACCATACACTCCTCTCCACGTGAATATGAATTGAATATTTTAAGACCAAGAAGAGGAACTTGATCATGAAGTTGCAACACCCTTAGAAGAAATCCAGACACTCACCTTGGTGAATGGGGATCAACTTTCTAGTTTGACCCTTATGATTATGTTAATAAAATAGGGTTGGGTAAATATTACATCCATGAAGATGATTTTATCATCCTAAATCTTGTTAAACTAGTTGAAGATCATAAGGGAATATGGAAACTATATTTTGATGGCTCAAAGAGCAAGAATGGTGTAGGTGTTGGTATTGTTTTTGGTCTCTCCCCAAAAAGAGAGTTATTTTTGTTTCTTTAGACTATAGTTCAATTACAATAAGAAAGTGTTATAATATGAACATTAATTTGATGTCTCCAATTGGAAAAGTAAAAGGGATTCAGTCACCACAAGTATTCAGTGACAGTGAACTAATTATTCACTAGGTAAGATCAAGAAGCATGACTAAGAACAACTTGATAAGATATTTCAAACATAGGGTTTGGGACTTATTTGAATATTTTATTGCTTTAAACATTTAAGTGATATAAAGAACACAAAATAAGGATGATGATCACATGGCCTTAGTGGGTTCTCAATATAATCTACCTAAAGAGATTAAGAAAGACAATAGTAAGCATATAAATAAGATAGTGAGACCATCCATTCCTAATGATGCAACCAACTGGTAAGTTTTTGATAGTGATGAATAAATTATTAACTTTTTGCAAGATGAGGCTAAATTTTCTAAAAAAATTAGTCAATACTCTAAAAATAGTATGGGGAGAAAATAATTTAGCTAAATATTAACAAGTTGCCCATGGGTTTTGTTACTTTAGAAATTATTTTTAACTTTGACGATCAGTTGAAGGCTAAGAAGAAAAATCTCAAAAGCAAGGAGGAAGACTATGAGTTAGTATCCATCTCAAAAGGCAAGGCTTTGAAGATCAAAAAGGTATGTAACACCTATGAAAAACAAGTTTTTATTGAATTATGTCAAGAATTTGATGATAACTTCACTTGGTGTTACAAAGATCTAAGGGGTTTTGACCCTGCCTAACCCAACACACAATAGAGATTGACCCAAATAATAAACTTGTTAGACAAAAACATAGGAGAATAAACCCAAAAATAGAGCCTTTGATGAGGAGTGATCTATCTAAGTTGATAGAATCTAATATTGTTTTCCCCATTAAACACACTCATCTTGAGTTGCTAACTTGGTCCTTGTTAGGAAAAAGAATGGTGAAATTAGGCTTTGTGTACATTTTCATGACCTAAAAAAAGTATTCTTGAAGGATCATTATCCCCTTTCACCCATGGATTAAATCCTCCAAATAGTACCTAAAGTCAAGAGGTTTTACCTTCTAGATGGTTATTTTGGATATAACCAAATTCTAGTTCAGGAATCTGATGAGTTTAAGACCACTTTCTCTACCAAATGGGGCACATACACCTATATGAAGATGCCTTTTGGTCTGACCAATGCTAGTGATACCTTCCAAAGGGACATGGATATGTCTGTCAAGGGTCTGATCAATGAAATGATCTTAATGTATCTATACAACAACATAGTTTATTCAAAATAGTCTAGTGACCACCTAAATCACTCAGGGAAGTTTTTGAAAGGTGTAGAGAGTTTAGAGTTTCCCTCAATGCAAATAAGTGTGTATTTTTAGTTCATGAAAGGAAACTACTGTGACACATTCTTGAAATAAGGCCTTAAAATAGACCTAGAGAGGGTAAGTGCTATCTCTTCACTAACACTTCCAAGTCACAAAAAGGAGTTACAGTGTTTCCTAGGGAAAATCAACTTTGTAAGGAGGTTTGTTCTAAATTTTGATGCCATAACCAAAATCCTTAAAGATAATGATTAAAAAAGGGGTTAACTTTAGCTAGACAAAGGAATGAAAGTATGGTTTTGAAGCCATTAACCAGTCTATTTCTCAAGCTCTAACCATTATGAATCCCAACTATGAGAATGAATGAATTCTCTATAATTTTAGAGGGGAATGTAGTGTATAAACTATTTTGACCCAAAAAAACAAATATCAATTGGAATAGCCCATAGCCTTTTTTAGTCAATCCTCAAAATATTGAGGAAAGGTACAATTTTGTTGAGAAGTAAGTGTATGTAATAATAAAATCCCTAAAAAATTTTAGACACATGCTATGAAACAATAAGATTTAACTGATGGTTAGTCACCTGAGCGTAAAGGAGTTCCTTCTGAGCTGGGAAATAAATGAGAAAAGAGTGGGTTGGATCACAAAATTCATGGAATATGATGTGATCATTAAAATAAATAATCTTGTAAGAGGAAAAGGCTTATGTGATCAGCTTGCTTTTGACATTAAGGATGTTGATGAAATATATGTTCAACATGGATTTTAATCAATGAATCCTCATCTACTCAATAGGCAAATCTATGACATGACTACCTTCTTTAAAATTGGTGAATATTTGCATGGGATTCAATAGCCCAAAAAAAGGTACTTTAAGCTCCAATCTATTCCTTATGTTCTCTTTGATAGGATATTATTTAGGAAATATATTAATAGAGTTATGTTGAGGTGCATTGAGAATGATCAAATCTCCAAAGTATGTGAAGAGTTTGATGATGGCTCATTGGGTGGCCATTTTTCTACAAGGATCATTGCTATCAAAATAATGAGGGTAGGCTACTATTGGCTTGACCTATTCAAAGATGCATATATATGGGTGAAAAATTATGAGAAATTTTCTTACTTTGTAGACAAGCAAAGATTATCAACTCTTCCTCTCCAAAAAATCCAAGTTGAACAACTATTTTCTCAGTGGGGGTAATATTTTATTGGCATGATCAATCCACCATCAAGTACTAACCATAAATGGGTCCTTACAGTTACTAATTATTTTACTAGATAGACTGAAGCAGATGTATTGAAAGATGCCATAGAAGCATCTATCTTGGAATTTATGGACAACATCATCACTTGATTTGGTGTTACTTAAACGATTATCTTGAACAATGCCAAAGTTTTTGTGGGAACTCAGGGGAGTGAATGGGTAGTAAAACACAATGTCTACTTGAAGACTTCATCAAATTATTACCCACAAGGTAATGTATTGGTGGAATCCACCAACAAAAATATAATAAGGATTATAAAAAGGACAATAGAAGATAATCAAAAGACCTAACACACTAAGTTGAAATCAAGACTCTAGGCCAACAAGATCACTCCCAAGAGAGCCATTGGAAATTCTCCATTTATGTTGGTCTATGGAAGGGAATCTAGACTTCTGCTGTCAATAGAGTTATCATATTTGGAACTTGGTAAAGATTTGGAATTAACTGAAAATGATGTGATGACTATGTGGTTAGAAGAACTCATGGAGCTAGAGGAGGTCAGGAACTGGTCAATGTAAGTTTTATAAGTAAGTCAAGCTTAAGTAAAGATAAATTTTGAGAATAAATCATCTGATAGGATCTTCAATGAAGGAGACATGGTTTTGAAATTAGATGCTGAAAGGGCCAAGCTAGGCAATCATACAAAATTTGATGAAATATGGAATGTGATGCATAGGTACATGGATAAAGCCTCAAAATACACCGATCTTTGGCTCTAACCTTGACTTGATCTCAAATGGAATGATTTGGTATGTTCTAAAGCTTCAAGCTACACCAATAGTTCTTCAATTACTCACTAGGTTTGGTAGCATTATCTTAATTTTATTGTTCAAATACAAAATTTTAAATCATTCACTAGTGTCATTAGACCCTAAAGTTAACTCTCTCATTCATCCACTTCTCACATCTCATTCATTTGTTCATTTACTTTCACTTGTTCACTCACTATCTTGACACTAGTCACCACTCAAGGCACAAAACACCTAATCATGACTTAGGTCTCATGAAGAAACTATTTTACCATGGGTGATATCTCATGACCATATTACACTTTTATTTATCCCTCTTAACATCTCATTCACTCTCCTTCATGCACTAACACCCCTCAAGTAAATTAGTGAACCTAACTCCTAGTAATATCTTTTTTCACAATTTCCCTTTGTTTGAAAAATATATAAATTAACTTGAATATATAATCCCATATTAGGGAACCATGTATCTCCCTATATGCCTCCATAAAATTTCAAGACTTTACTCTTTGTCTAGTTAGTACTTCCTTTGTAAACACCTACCCAATTAGGCTTATTAGCCCTCATAACACACCCACAATCACCAAAACCATACCAAAACATACTATTTCAGACCCAAATCAATTTATTCATTTTTTATATGTAAAAATATACATAATTAAATTTTTTAAAGATTTTTACATGGTTAGAATTCAGGATATAAGTTTTTTGGTTTCTAAACCCTAGGTGACTAACTGTGTAGGCTGAGAGGCTTCAAAATTCACTTTCTTTAGTTTTTAGATATATCAAGAGAATATAATACCATCCATAGGTATTTTAAAACAATTTATAACTATATAAATATGTTATACATCTCATTAAATAATGATAAAGCCTATATTGGTTAAAACATAGAATTCTATGTATTCTTTAGGAGACTATATGAGGGTTTAACAATATGTTTCACTTCAAAATGGTTGTAAAAATACAAAAGACTATAATTTATACTTATCCATATTTAATAACATACTAGGAATCAATCAATACAATTCTCATTCCCTTCTTCCAACATATGTAATCATTTCTTAACAGTTGACTATGTAAACAAAGTATGGACTATGCCAAACAGGGTTTTTGATTCTTATGGATTGGGAATTTAACATTTTATATTAAACTTGAATTAAATACAAGTAATATACCATACCATAAAACAAAATTTCCTACATACCATCATATCAAATACAATAATGACTCTTTTAATAAAAAACACTTCAAGAAATCTTAAGACATTACCTTCCTTGACTGTCATAATCACAATAGGGTTTTCCCTCTCTAAGAGATTTTATTTAGGAAATTTAATTTTTATAATGTATCAAATGAAAATATGAAAATTAACATGATTTGGCTTTCTTTTAGATGTCTTCATAACATTATTTCTATTACCAACCTTTAATAACTCCATTAACTCTTCTTTGCTTGACTGTAACCTACAGTCCCCAACTCAACCTACAACCTCACACAAACCTTAACATGATCATGGCATCAAGGGAATTTACTATAAAAATAAATGAACCATCACAATCAATATACCTTTGCATTGAGAAGTAACATAATAATAAACCTTTATTTATTAATTTTAATGAATATTTTTTACATTTACAATCCATTCATGGACTTGTTAACTTCCTTGAGGAGTTTGTAAATTATTTCTTTCTCTAGTTTTTCCTCCTCCTTATTATATCTACCTCCTCACTCTCTCACATTATCCTTATATTATTACAAATACCTTCTCACTCAACTTCTACTTTGGTTTTTGGTAGTTACATCAAGACTCTCTTACATGATGGTCAATCCAACGTAGGAATCATGGTTACTCTCATTGACATAATTCTTGATTTTTATCACCTTAAGGAATTTTGACATCAAACTTAATTTAAAAATTATTAACATGACTCCTTTAACCCCTTTAACCAACTTTATCTCACCTAATCACCTCATACAATGCTTATGCTCCTTATAGGCTTAGTTCTGATATTTGAATTTTCAAATTGTAGCTTTTGGAGGGAAAACTCTTATACACTCCAAATTCACTCCTGATGAATTCCAAAAACACAAATTTACCCTATAGGATCCTTCAAACACAATTATACATCAAAATAGATCAACTTTGATCTCTAACTAACATATGAATTTCAATAACCCAAAAATGATATTTGTTTTCTTGATGCTCCTACATCATACTCCATAGGAGGGAGAAAATTAAGTGATAAAAACTTATTTATTTCTCTCAAATTTAGTCTTTGAGGATATTCCATCATCACTTTACTCTTTCTCCTCCTTTATCTTCATTAGGCTTTTATATTTTTGCTTCTTTGCCTTGTCTAGTCTCCCTCTCAACTCTTCCTCTACCTCTATGAGGTGTACCTACTATTATAACTTTTGTTTTTTGCATTTCCTTCCTTTTATAAGTCAATTTATCATTCATCATCCTTTTATGTAAACAAATTATTCTTACTCTTCTTGCTTACTCCCATTCTATGGATACATTCTTCATGGATCTCACTTGATTCTTGATTTCTTAGGTGTTTTGGCTTCTTGAAATTGTTGGTTCCTTATTTTAGTGGCCTCATAAGCACCCCAAAATAGGATCTCATTTATTGCCTCTTATTCACACTTCATCTCTTGATGTGGTTTCACACAACCTTGTTCATCTTGAAAGAAAACCTTCTTGTTCCTCTCTTCTTCATCATGGTACAATATGGGTTGGCATATTTTTATCTTTCCATCCTCATACAAACTAATTAAAAACTCAGTTGAAACTTCACCCATGGAATAGATTACTTTGTTAGCTTTCTCATGCTCCCATTGTTTTCTTGCTAGTGTGCTTGCTTATGGTTTTGCTTGCATAACTCTTTGTGCTTCACTATGCTACTCTATTCCTAGATCTTCTTTGAGATCATCCATGATCTTATATTATTCTTCACCTCCTTAGATCCCTTTCAATGGATTGAGAATCTTGACTAGCATCTCCATTTCCTTCTTCAACATTAGAGTATCCACCTCTTCACAATCTTCATCAAGTTTTGGGGCATATTGCTTTTCATCTTCTTGGGAATCTTAATTCATGACCTGTACTTGGACTCCCTCATTCATGAGAGTTAAATAATTATAATTTTAATATATATCAATTTTTTTAATCACTCTATGAGGTGCTTCACCTTTACCTTGACTTTCCACAAACCTGCCCATCAATGCTATGGTTTCTCTATACAAATCATCTTCATTATTTGACTCATCTTCATGGACATCATCAAAAATAACATTAGAATTTAAAACTTGAGAAAATGTAACCTCTTCACACTTTTCATCTTGCTAACATATCTACAACATCATCTCTTTATCTTGGTTAGCCTCCACTATGTCTTCTATTTGCTCCTTAGGCTTGCAATCTTCTCTTATCTTCATGCTTTCCTGAAATGTACATATAAGACTATATCTTTATTACTTTTACATACTCTTTATTACCCATTTTATGCCTTATACTCTCTTGGATTGAATTTTCCTTCCTAACTCACTTTATTCATGCTTCTTGGTTTGATAACTCATCATACCATCTTGATGCAATATTCCCTTTGCTTATTTTCTCCTTGTTTGATTTTGTCTTCCACTTATTTTATTGAAATACATCACCTATTTATTTAGGTTATACTTATTAATATCATCACCTATGCCTTGAAACGCTTAGGACAAACATAACCATGTTCTTGCCCTATCTTTAAGGACTGTACCTTATTCTTCTTTCTTCCAATCCACATATTATATTCTTTCCTTTCACACGTGCAATAAAAATCAATGCTTAAGCATTCATTTACTTGCATTTATGACTACTATAAACTCACATTCTCTTTCATGTCTTCATGTTTTTCCTTGTCTTCATTGTTTGTTATCTTTTCTTCCTTGTGTGCCTCTTCTCTTACTTTAGCTACAATGCTTGTCAAAGCATCATGGAATTCCTCTTCCACCTAATCTTTATCATGCTGAGTTCCTTCATTGTTCACCATATTGACTTATATAATGGGTCATCTTTCCTTATCTTCTTATTTCATCTTGTTGGGTGATGTGATAGACCCATCCTTCACAAGCTTTAAGGCCTTATGCTTGACCTTCAACAAAATTTTGATTAAACCTACATATACACATTTAAAAGAAACATTAGAATATAAAATAAGAGACCACATAGTCTCTATGATTGCCTCTTCAATAGACATTATCCATCTTTCTTCTTGTTTTCTCTCTCAAGTGCTTCTCTTGGAACTTTTCTCTCCTTTTTATCCTCAATGAGAACTCTTTTCTCTAATTTTCTGTCATGTTCCTCTCTTGGCAACTCCTAAACCTTCATGCCTCTATAGGTTATACTCTCTTTCTTGTTCTATTTCTTCAAGATACTCATCTTGTGCCTTTTCTATCTCTTAAGTAGCTCTAGTGGCCAATTCACTCTCTTATTTACATTGCATCCAAGCTATTGAATTCCTTGATCTTTCATGAGCTTCACCATGAGCTCTATCTTATTCAATCTATGCCCCAAATCTTTTCTCATATCTTTTACTTCCTATTATATATCCATCTTCTCTTTTTTTATTCACTTTCTAGGCCTACCTAGACTAATCTCTTGAAAATATACCTACTTTCCTCTTAGACCTCTCTTGGTTCTTTTTTTCTTTCTCTAGTCCTTTATCTAGGACTTCTCTTATCCTTTTTTACTCTCTTTTGAGCTTCAATACTCTCTCACTCTACCTTCTCTAGTTCTCTTGACTAGGTCAAGTCCTTACACTGGACTTAGGGAATTAATTTCCTCTTCACCAATCTTTTATTCCTCTATACTAACTTGAATAGTTCATACCTGCAACACCTTCTTTTCCCACAATAACCTACAATTTCATCTCATACTTTCCTCATAGCTTACTTTATCAATCTCAAATGGAAAATCCTTAATAAATAACTCAAAATAGAATAAACCAAGATTTTACCTTGATTTGATACTAAATGATGAAGAGGTACATGGGAAAATATCCAAAATACACCAATCTCTAGATTTAACATTGAGTTGATCTCAAATAGAATGCTTTGTTATGTTTTGAAGCTTCAAGCTACACCAATAATTCTTCAATTACTCACTAGGTTTGGTATCATTATCTTAATGTTCCTATTCAAATAGAACCTTTGAAATAATTCACTGGTGTCATTAGACCCTATAATTAACTCATTCATTTATTCATTTACATTCACTTGCTTACTCACTATCTTCACACTAGTCACCACTCAAGGCACAAAACACTTAATCACGACTTAGGTCTCATAAAGACATTATATTACCATGGATTCTATCATGACCATCTTACACTTGTCTTGACCCCTCTTGACCTTTCATTCACTCTCCTTCATGCACTAACACCCCTCAATTACATTAGTGACCCTAACTCTTAATAGCCTTTTTTCCATAATTTACCCTTTATTTAAATAATATGTAAACTCCCCTGAAGATATAATCCCATATTAGGGCACCCTCTATCTCCTTATAGTCCTCCATGATGTTTCAAGACTTTACTCTTTGTCTAGTTAGTACTTCCTTTGTAAACACCTACCCAATTTGTCCTATTAGCCCTCATAACACACCCATAGTCACCAAAACTATATTAAACTGTACTGTTTTAGACCCAAAACACTTTATTAATTTTCTATATGCAAAAAAACATAGGATTAAATTTTTTTAAGATTTTTACACAGTTAGAATTCAAGAAATTGGGTTTTTTGGATTTTAAACCCTAGGTGATTGATTGTGTAGGCTACGAGGCTTCAAAATTCACTTTATTTAGTTTTAGGACATATCAAGAGGATATAAGATAATATATAGGTCTATTTTAAAAATTTACATCTATCCAAATAGGTTAGACATCTTGTTCAATCCTATTAAAGCCTATATTGGTCAAACCACAAAATTCTATGTATTCTTTAGGAGACTGTATGAGGGTTTAACAATATATTTCACTTCAAAATTGTTTTAAAAATCCAAAACACTATAATCAAAACTTGTCCATATTTAATCCCATACCAGTACTCAATAAATACAATCCTCATTCCCTTATTCCAACATATGAAATCATTTCTTAATAATTGACTCCATAAACAGAGTATGGACTGTGCCAAACAAGGTTCTTGATTCTTATGGACTGGGAAATTAAAATTTTATATTAACCTTTCCATAAAGCCAAGTAATATACCATACCATAAAACACAATCTCTTATAGATCATCATCTCAAATAAAATAATGACTCTCTTAATACAAAACACTTCAATAAATCTTAAGATATTACCTTCCTTGACTATTATAGTCATAATAGGGTTTTCCCTCTCTAAGAGATTCTCTTTAGGTACTTTCATCTTAAGGATGTATCAAATAATAATATGAAACTTATCATGATTTGGATTTCCTATATATGTCTTCATTTGTTTTTTCTGTTACCAACCTTCAATAACTCCATTAACTCTTCTTTGCTTGAAAGTAATCTATAGTCTAAAACTCAACCTACAACCTCACACAAACCATAACATGATCATGGCCTCAATGGCCTTTAATATAAAAAAATATGAACTATTATAATCAATATACCTTTTCATGGATAAATAAAACAACAACAAAATTTTCTTTATTCATTTGAATCAACATTTGTTACATTTGCAGCCCACTCATGGACTTGTCAACTTCCTTGAGGAGTTTGTAAATTCTTCTTTTCTTTGGTTTTTACTCCTCATTATTGGAGCTCCCTCATATTTATCTCATATTATACTTCTAATATTAAAACTAACTTCTCACTCAAATTGTGTGTTGGTTTTTGGTAGTTACATCAAGACTTTCTTACATGGTGGTTAATCCAACGTAGGAATGGTGGTTACTCTCATTATAATAATTATTTATTTTTATCACCTTAAAAAATTTTGACATCAAAATGAATTCAAAAATTATTAACATATCTCATTGAACCCCTTGTACCAAATTTATCTGTCCTAACCACCTCATACCATGCTTATGCTCCTACTAGGCTTAGTTCTGATATTTGAATTTTCAATTTGTCACTTTTGGAGGGAAAACTCCCATACACTCCAATTTCACTCTTGATGACTTGAAATAAATTATAAAGACACAAATGGACCTGAGAATATCCTTAAAACACACTTATACCTAAAAATAGACCAACTTTGACCTCTTACTAACATATGACTTTCAACAACCCAAAAATGATATTTATTTGCTTGATGTACTTGCATTAGAGTGGTCCATACATTATAACCCATTGAAAAAGAATGAATGAATTCCAAATATCCATGATTAATGGATAAAAACTACCTATTATATTCAATGGGATTGAATTATTTCTAAAACTTTGTACTTATTAAGATTAGTTGGTTTCCTAAAAATAAGTGCTTTCACACATTCTACAACTCTTTAGGAGTTTTGCTTCCTTAGTTTGTTTTAATTTTAGTTTTCCCTATTGTATTTCTTATTTAGGGTAATTCCTAGTTCTATTTCTTATCTAAGTAGGATGTGATGAACTTGAAATGAATCCATGCCTAATGAACTAGAAGGCTATTGGGAAAAAATTGATTAGTAGGTAATCACCCCATAAAGGTTGTCAAAAATGTTGATGTTTTTGTGCCAAAAACCTCAAAACACCCTATGCCTTAGAGGAGACCTATAAAATTTTCTAAGTAAAAGATTTAGACTATCTTAATTATTCATTTTCAACACAAACAAAAATCAATTTTTTTTTTGCACCTTGTAACTTTGCAAAGTTGTAAAGTACAACTAAACCTCCACTTTCCAACCTACCAAGTCCCAAGTAGAAACTAGAATTTTCATGACACTTTATAACTTTGAAAAGTTTAAAAGTGTGATGCAAATGTTGATTCTTAATTTTCATTAAGACCTAAATGGGAACCAAAATTCCCACTACACTTTGAAACTTTACAATATTGCAAAGTGTAATCCGAATTCTGCTCCCCACTTCTTAAAGCATCTCTACCTCTACAACAACTCAAAAATAAGAAAAAAGTAGAGAATGAAAAACATATCATAGATTTTAAAATATGTAGAGGTTTCATAGATTCATAACTACCAAGGTAAGTAGAAAACAAAAAATTGTAAAACATATCACAAGTTGTAAACTTGCAAGGTGACTTTGCTGGCCTGCATTCCTACCTATTAACCCATCTACCACCATTATTTGTGTGCTTGGAATTAATTAAGAATTTTTTATTATATAATTTGGGTTTTTTATGTCATTGCTAATTTTATTAATTAAATCTCTATTTCCAATAAATGAACACCATATCTATCACTTGTAGAACTCTATGCATGCATACCTAGTATTCTGCTAGGTCATATACAACTCCATTATTTTTTTTTGTGATATATGTTATTTTACCTTATTGTACTTAAGGTTTTCTCTAATTTTTTTGAAAGTATCATAATTTTCTCACAATTTTATAGTTTTTACATTCATATGTTAGTATCTTGTTAAAATTTGTTTAGTTTCTTCTTGCTATACTTAGGGTTTTTCTAAAAATTGTTAAGATCTAGGTGGATATCCTTATTGTCTTCTCAACATGAACCTCCATAGATATTTTAACTATGGAAACACCTAAAATCCCCACTCATATCTAGGTAGATATACCTTTTATTTTCTCACCTTGAGTTCCCACTTGAGATCCAACTTATAAATACAAACCCTAAGCTCACCAGACCTTTGGTCAGACTTTGAAAGTATTATTGAAAATTAAAACCTCATTGAATCTATGTTATAATTTATAGATTATATTTCATACTATATTCCCATCATAGTAGAGCCACTGTAGAAGCATAACAAAACTCCACCAAGTTAAAATCAATAAAATTATCTATAAATTGTAAACCCAAAGCCTGACCAGATTTGTAGTTGGTTTCCCTCACACATTCCCAATGTATATGTATGGAAAGGATATGAATTTCAAATCAAAGAGACTTGGTGTCCCTTCCATCTTGGATTATAATGTCAATGTGATAACTGACACTGACCTAGGCCACATAGACCTAATCGACTTCTGGACTAGGATTAATGACAAACTCAAAAATGATTGGATTTAGAGCATATATGATAGTGGTTTACCTTAGGCTACAGCCTTTCCATTTTTAGTGTGAATCCCTGATCTTTTGCTCACTATGACCAAGAATTATGATGCATAGAAAATATAGGTAGTGAATGATAAAGGGGAAATTTTTTTGAGACTAGATCTGGATTTCATTGATACTATGTTTTTAATACTAGAGTTTGAAAGCTATATAGATATTACTCCTGACTCCTCCAAGAAATTCTACCAGGACAACACCTCAGCCTGTTCATGATTATAAACAAATAGTGGTTAAATACCTTTAAATCTTCAATCTCTAGATTGCCTAAGACCTTAACTAGTATAGAATTCAAAGACGAGGTAGGGGATATTATTGTACTCTTACATAGAGTTACAAGAAACTAGAATGCAAAGAACTACCAAGATTGGATGTACCAAAATATCTAGGTAATCCAAAAAAAATACATTTATTGGGCTCAATTAATTAGTGAATCTATTCATAAATAATTGGTAGAGGTTCAAACTACTATCAAATTCTACATGACCTCCTACCTCATCTATGCTTTGGAAAAAAGGAGGGCATTCTCAAGGTTAAACACAGTGCCAAATCAGGTTAATAAAGTTTATAATTATTATCTTGATCTCAATTTTGATGAAAGTAAACAATAATTTAGGTGATTTAATGATGCCTTCATCTACTACATCATAACTATGTTTGAATAAGAACTAGGGAAGACAAGGATTTCTAATACTATGACCATGAAGATTGCAAATTGGGGATCATACGTCATCCAATTCCCCATATATTCCTATATCAGAGTTGGTGATTTTAGTGGGTGTGCTTTCACCCTTCCTAGTTATGTTAGTGATAAGTGGGCCCTAATAGAACTTGTAAGATAACTAGTGTAAACCCATAAGTGCTTGTCAAACATCCATAGAATTGGCATACACTTCCCTATCATTATAGGGAGATATATATGCCCTTCCTCATCCAAGGAAAAAAGTATAGAGGTAGAAAGGACTCAGATGAATTTGATAACCCTTGAGGCTAGGCCCTTTTATGATGTGATAGGTTTTTGTTTTTAGTTTACTAGGTTCCTCATCTCCTCACATTTCCTCTTATGAAGATTATTGAGAGGACATACAAGATGAAGAAGAGGTTAGGTTGAGGGATTATTCTAGGATGACCCTCAAACAAATTAAGAACTATGACATGGCACTAGTTCTAGATGAGTTGAAAGATGAGGAACAACCAGTGGATAAGATGTATTATGATAATCATATTTTTCTCCAACCCCTTCCTCAAGTCAGGTGGTCTAAACCCAAATCCTTTTCTTTACTAGACAGGACTACCCCAATCATCAACATCACTTTAAACTAGTTAATATTTAAGGGGGTAAAGATAATAAAATAGAGCCTAAACATCATTGATAGGTTCAAAGCAGTAAAGGATAAGGGTTTAGAGGAAGAAGCAATAAAGGGTTCTAGCAGTGGTACCCAAGTAAATCAGTCAATGGGACCAGTGATCTCACACAAAGGTAATAAAAAATAGAAGCAAAAAATGGCTATTTTTTATTCCCAAGTACCAGTAAGCTCTCAACCTATTTCTACCAACCAACCTATATAAGTAACCATTCCCTCATCTATCCCACTAGTACAAGTGATCCTTTTGGTAATGAGCCAATTAATGCAATTGGTTATCCAAACTCTATCATCACTTACCTCTTCCATAATCACTTCCACCTCATCTTCTATATCTCTTATTATCCCATTGATAACTAATACCACCCAATAATACATGGATGTTAAATCAATAAGTCTGAATGAAGTCCCACTATCTACCATAGCCAATGGGTTGAATTTCTTTCTAATTTCATCTTCCATCACACTACCCACTATTTCTACTCTGGCCATTCTAATCACACTGATAAATTCTTTTTCTACCTTGGGAAACATCCTTCCACAAGCTCCCTTGTTACCTACACACATGCCTAGTTTTCCACCTGTGTCACTCTTAGCTTTTACACCCCTTAGAAGTACATCCACTCAATGCATCCAAGTATCCTCACATTTTACCACACTCACCTTAACCCAAACTCCCACTAAGGAGGTGGAAATAGAGAAGCCTAATGACATAATTATGGCTAGTCAACCCAACAATGGGGTAGAGATAGACAAATCATTAGTTGAAGATTTAATGATAATGTAAATGGTAGATATAAAACTTGTTATAGTAACTACTATTGTGGCAAATTTAGTCATAGATTCACATATAATAGTGGCCATTAGAACAAGAAGAGATTCATTGGTAGTCATTCCTAGTTGGCTTGCACAATCAGTGTCTAATAAGAGAAAGTAAATCATATCTCCTAATACCTTAGATTTTGGTCTATTAAAAACACCTAAATGATGAAAGAGAGGTCTTAAGCCCATTTTTGGGGTCTCTTGTGATGCAAAAGGGAAAAGTATGCAGAGATAGTAGTTTTACCACCTAAGAAATAAAAAATAAGATTTAATGATGGGGGATTATCAGGTATCCAAGGTACACCTTGGTTTTCCAATGAGAAAGGGACTAAAACATGATTTCCAAACAAGGATAAGTTCTCTATTTGAGAAAATGGATAGTGATAGGGTCACCAAGGATGAGTTGAAGAATAAGATGGAATAATTGATAGATACCTTGAGGAAAGTCATAGACCTAACATGTCCTCTCAAACCAAACTAGCCAATCAATTTCCCCTTTAGTTTTTTGATAAGGAGTCATTTGATACCATGATAGATATTGGCACAATGGGCATAGCTACAAAAGATTGGGCCAAAGAACTAGTCACCAAAGGGAACATGGTGATAGGGTTGGCCATGGATTATTAGAATACACTGAAGGATGACCTTGCATCTCTAAAGGTAAAAATAAAAAATACGAGGAAGAAGTTTAAAGGTTAAAGCTCTACTTTCCCAAGTTTTAGGCCATTGACTAGATAAAGAGTGACATCCTCATATCCAAAAGGATACTCAAAAATCCTTTGGAACATGATGAGTTGGATAGGGTATCTAAATTTAGAATTAAAATATTTAGTGAAAGTATTTATAAGGCCAAGAACACAAGTGACAAGGCCACTGATGTAATGTATGATATTAAAAATTCCATTTATAAATTATTATGCGAGGCAACACATTACCAAGATAAATCTCTTCCTATTTACATTATCTAGGACAAATTAAAGGAGGTGATTAAGAGAGAGTCATCACATGACATAATATTCAATTTGGATTCCATCCACTAGTTTATCAAGTATCACAATACACTTTATCAAATGGGCAAAGATATCCAAGTCTATAGAGATTCTTCTAGAGAATTATTTGAGGTAACGACAAAATGTGACATCAATAATCTTTAAACAATTGGTCTAGATGAAGAACACCTACAAGAAATATTCGATAGATTCAATGCTTACATCTAGAAGGTACAAGTAAAAAAGGAAAATGAATCCTCTGATGTCACTATCATTGCTTAATTATTTAATTATTTGAGAAGAATGCTTTCTGTAAACTATAAATTTTGTAAGCTACATTGTTAAGATACAAGTTATAAATTGCAACTATCATTTTGATAGCTCTTAGCTTTAAGTTAAAAAAGTGTTATTTGTAATCTTCAATTATAATTTTGTCAAATTTAAATTGAAAAAGATCAACTTGTATTTTGCACTTTTCTTTTTGACAAGTTGAATGTATTAGAAGTTGTAAAAGCTCACATTGTATTTTGCACACCCCTTTTTGTAAAAGTGACTTATAAGTTGCAAAAGCCTCAACTGCAAATTGAAAGTTAGGTATTTCAAGTTATGTTTAAAATATTCAAATATTGAAAAAACATTCAATTATGTTAAAATATTGACAAAGTCATGGAGTTTCATTTTGGCACCCCATTTTTTGGTGAGAGTCTTCTTTAACTAAGCTCAAAGAGAGATGGTTCGATTGGAAGACTCCAAAAAAATTTTCTCCTTCAACACTTGGAGAATCACCTAGCTACTTGTAGAGTCCTTTTATTCTTTTTAATCTACCATAGATGCATTTTCAAGCTAAAATGATGACATTTGTATGATCACTCCCTGATTTCTTGCTCCAACAGTAAGTGTAAAAGTTTTTGACTTCTTCTCTCTCAAGAGAGTAATATTTTTGTATAAATATGGGTCTCCTACATAGCCCACATATATATTTTTTCATAA
The DNA here is from genome assembly GCA_037957365.1 of Torreya grandis. NCBI lineage: Eukaryota > Viridiplantae > Streptophyta > Pinopsida > Cupressales > Taxaceae > Torreya > Torreya grandis. The sequence goes on from JARHVA010000416.1 coordinate 4,584,114, forward strand.
ATTTTTTTTATGCTTTTGAGAATTTCATCTACATGATGTAACTTGGAGAATATGAATACATTGAAATTTTGCCTTCCTTATTTTGTGTCATCTTTATGTATGTAAAAATTTTATTACATTTGTGAATGATATAAGTCTTATTTAAGTCATATAAGATCATTTGTGGTATTTATCTTGCCATTTGGAAATCTTGTTAGGGAAATATTGGGAACTTTGTTCCTTATTTAATAAAATGTCCAATATTACCTTTGGTGTTATACTCATGTAAGATTGTGCTTCAAGAAATTTCAGTATATTATTGTTCAAATCAAGTTCAATTAAAGCAAGCAATAATTTACACTATAAAACTTTAGTACATTACCATTTAAATTTTTTAAAACTCCTTCAAAACTCTTTTCCTTACAAGTTAAAACCTCAGTTAGAAGCAAAATCATAAATAAGTTATAGTTAGAAGTAAATTGTTCATGTATCAGTTGCACTAAGCTTAGTGAAAAGAAACTGGCCTTATTCAAAGGTTTGCCTCAATTTTCCAAGATCCAATAACATGGAAGTGATCCCATTATGTCATTATATTTCTATATATTATAACTCCTACAAAATAGTGGGTGGAAAATCTAATTGATAACAATAACATAAGAGGTTACTACAAGTAGGGAAGAATAATGATAAATATGTACAAGATGTCCTAATAAAACTTATACAAAGATAAATGAACTTAGGATTATGGTTAATTAGGTATTTATAAGGGTATATTAATCCCAATAATCCCTATGATAATTGAGATAAAGATAAAAACCAATTACAATGACAATCTTAGGATCTAAAGTGAATGGTCAGGATTTAGTTACAAAACATACTATTGATCCTGGAGGATAAATATTATATGACTATTATTTGATGATGAGGTTAGTGGGTTCATATGGATTTATGTTCAAGAGGTGGATGGGGATTGGGAAAATGGGGTGAAATTGAGGATGATACGGAAAAGAGTCATCTTAGGAGGATGCGACTAAGCTAGTGGACTAAGAGGTCAAAATGGAATTAGTAGTTGTAAGAGTGGATTAGATGTTCTAAATAACTCTTCAATAGGTATCCCCTTCACACTTATAACAATGATTTACCCCATTTCAAAATTCATGTCTCTATATTTTTTCCAACTATATATTTTGTACCCACTATTAGGATCAGGGTCATATGGGAAGTGATGGGATGGGATAGAAATATGGGGAAAGTGGAGTGGTGATGGATGGGTGTGCCCCCAAGAGTGGGGAATTATAGAAAAAATATATTTGGATCCATTTAAGTATAGAAATGCTTAATTGCATAATATTCATGGGATCATCAAATTCATCACCACTTAATGTAGCCAATTTATAGGATCCTGAGCCAAATTTAGCAATGATAACATAGGACCCTAGGTAATTTGATTCAAATTTGCCTTTCTTTTCTTGATCGACATTGGTGTTTTTATAATTCTCTTTTAGGAGTAGGTCACCAACTTCAAATTCTCTAGATTAGATATTTTTGTGATATTGGCCCTTAATCTTATTCTAATATCCCCTAAGGTGATGCATGGTAGTCTGACACTTTTTATCTAGTAATTCAAGCTCTTGTAGCCTCTCTTTCTAATAATTATTATCACTAATCATGTCCCACAAATATATTCATAAGGAGGGGAGTTCAAATTCAACATGCATGATGGATTCTACTCCATAGATTAAAGAATACATATTAGCCCTAGTAGGTGTTTTGACACTGGTTCTATAAGACCAAAGAGATGGATATAATTGTAAGTACCAATTTATACTAGCATCATTAATAATTTTCTTGAAAATTTTGAGAAGCATTTTATTGGTTGCTTTTGCTTGTCTATTACCCTAGGGATAGTAGGGTGTAGAGAAATGCTACTCAATGTAGTTATGATTCCACAGGTCTTCTACTTCTTGATTTTTTAAAGATTTTATATTATCTGATATGATTTTAGTTAGGATTCTAAAGTAGCAAATAATCTGATTTAGAATGAATTTTTATAGTTGTATACCTATGTTATAAACTAGTGGTATGACTTTGACCCATTTGGTGAAATAATCCATAGCTATAATTATGAAATTATGTCCATTAGAGGATGTAGGATTAATATTTCCACTAAGATCTAGTCCCCATATTGAAAATAGCCACATGATCAATATAGGTTATAGTTCTTATGCAAAGGCATGAATGATATTATTGTGTTTCTAACAAGCTACACATTTACATACATATTGGCAAACATCATGATCCATTATGGGCCAATAGTATCCAATCTAGAGTAACTTCTTGGCCAGGGCCATCCCACTAACATGGGCTCCACAAATACCATCATGAACCTCCTTGATTGGAAGAATAATCTCTTATGATGTTAGGCATCTCAACAAGGTCTCATCATAGCCTCACTAATAAATCATATTGTTGAGGATGGTATAATGGGATGTGTGATGGATGAAGGCTTTACATTGGTGGTGATTGGGGTTTGGTGGTAATATGTTGTTATGGAGATAGGTGTAAATGTCATGGTACTAGGGTAGACTAGGATCAAGTATAACACAAGTTTTATAATAAGTCATTATTTGATGAGCCAACAATAATAATTGTTCAAATAGAAAGTTAACTTCAAGTACATCTTCTGGAAGATATATCAAAGAACTAATGGTGGCCATTGAGTTGGTGACTCTATTACTTCCTCTAGGAACTTGCTTGAAAGTTATTGACTAAAAATATTGCTACAATTGATCCATTAGTTATTTATAAAGAAGTAATTTCTCATCTTTTGTCTAGAATTCTTCATTTGATAATTAACTGAGAATCACCAAAGACTTGAATATACTAGATATTCCATTGGATGGAGAGTTGAAGTCTAAAAACTAAGGCCTCATATTCAACAACATTATTTGTACATAAGAAAGTTATTAAAAAGGATTTAGGGATTAGGTCACCTTGTGGGGTTATTGTTATCACCAAATATTGGACCCTAGAAGAAGTTGTTCAAGCTTCTTCTAGATTTAGGCAACATTGGAACATTTTAAATTATATGGGTGTACCTATGTTGGAAATGAACCTCTAGATTTAAGGGGCTAGCTCCCTATGTGTATCTTGAAATACTCACACCTACTTAAATATTTGTTTGTAGGGAAAAGAGTTATAAATTGCATTAAATAAAGCTAATCTAAGGGGCTGATACACCAAGATGTCTTCCATATGACCATCATAATTTACTACACTAAAAAAAAGGCACACAATCTAACTACCAAGTCATATGGATTATAACATGAGTATTCCAATATGGAGGTGAGATGCATGAGAGCTATCCAAGGTAAGTGAACCATAGGCTAGTTGCAGACACTAAAGCTCATTTACACTTAAAATATAGGCTCATACACTTGACAACACTTCGTATGACCTATTATAATAATAACTCTTGCACAAACATGAAATAATAAGGGAAGAAAGGATAGAGAATTATAACTTTGCATCACCATACATCACTTACAAACTTAGACAATTGTTCAAAAACTCAAAATTAGATTTACATTAATGTTCAAAGGCAAAATATGACATCATTCTACTAGGGCTATGCCATACATAGAGTGGAATTAATTACAAAGGCCAAAATGGCAACTAATTATAGAATTCAAGAGAGAAGTGGGAAAAGAGAAGTCCAAAGGGAAATCAAATGAGTTCAACCTCATTTGAACTATAGTTATAACTAATTATACAATTATGCTCATTCAAGCTTCTTGATTGATCCAAGTCACTTTAGTCCATTGCATAGTTACTTTATTCCTTCATTGATGCTCCCTAATGATTGTAATTATGGGATCAAGTTATTTCAAGCTAAGTTCCAACATCAAAGTAGTTACAACAATAAAATCCATCTATTAGAATTTTATCTTATTATTAACTACTCCTAACTAGTTTGTCATGGCATACAAAAGTGGAGAGAAGGGTACCTTTCATGCATTTGGTCCTAGAGATGAAACCATTGGGGTATACGTGTATGCCTTCATGGAATCCTTTGAAATTCTAGATCTTATTCCATATGGATCATGCTCAAACTTATCCCCATATTCATAGGTCCACTATAGACAAAAAAATAATCTCAGACTATTGGTTGTTAGGTTATTTTAGTAAATTCTAGCTTTGGTACTAAAGTTTAGCCTAATGAGCTAGTGTACTGGCCGTTTCATATAATATATGGGTCTTGTACACTCACTTGAAGCACACGATAAAAGATTTTTTCCCATAGGTTTTATCACATAGTTTGGATAACTTATTCATATTCTTCTCTTTATATCAATTAAATGAAGATCATATAAAATCATAAATATACTACCTTAATCCTATGAGTTCTAGGTTTGATTAATATCATCACATAGATTATATTTATATTCTATTAGTATTAAGTGCTTAGAAAAGAAAAGAAGATAAGGTATCTCTCACATAAAAGTTAACACTTAGTTCACACCATCACTCTTAATAACATAAATTGATACAACTTGCTATGTCATATATTAATCTTAAAGATCTATGAAAATATCATTCCAAAGTTCATCCATCCATCACTATAACGATTTACAATAGGGCTATATATACTTATTTTTCCTTGACCAAGTGTTTAAAATCATTAATGGCAAGAAAATTTGGCCAATGAATTCTCAACAGACTGAGAGTCATGGTGCTTAACAATTAGTTCTTCCTAAATATTTAGGCTTCTATGCCCCTATATCCTTTCTCTATACTATATCTCTGCTACCATGTGTTCCTCTCCTTGTAGGATGCTATAAAATCTCCTATCAATAATGTCAAAGTGACCCATATGAATCATTATTTCAATATCTCTCACTTCCCATGTGTTCCCCTAATCTTTCACTTTCATTCTGAGTCCTACATATTTGGGTTCCTCATGACTCATTCTCTTTTGATTGGGCCCTCTCTTGATAGTCCTTTGATCTATTTTCCTCTTACACCCTATAGGTTCTATGCCATAGTGCTTCTACGCCTATCAGATATATGTTGTGGTCCTCCCATGCCATGGTCCTCTTGCACCATGGTCATTCCATACCATTATCCTTTCATGTCATGGTCCTTCCACACCATGATGGTTCCATGCCAAAATGGGACAACACTTAGTCAAAATTTTGGGGCCAACATCACCCCACACTATTTTATTAGTTTGTCCCATACTAAGTCACGCTAGTGTCTTTCAAAAATTTAGGCCCTGACTGTTCAAGTTCCTTCTTTAGATTGTCCTAATGAGACAATGCCTTGAAAACCTTCACATTTATTCTTTCTATGGAATTATTTGATTATTTATCCCCTCAGGTTAGCTATGGGTCTCGTAGGCCTTCATGACCTATTTGTCTAGGGATGGGGTGGCATCCTTTTGGACATATTTAAGCATAGAGACCTCTTTGTCAACCTATACATGGAGGGCTAAAAAATTCATGTTCAGTTATTGATGGTGTCTTCCATCATCTCTACATCCCTAAAGGATTTTGTGTGGTTGATGTTGTATTATATTAAGAGTACAAAATTAGCCAGTTGGTACCTCTATGCTTCTTCATCTTGGAACCAAGCCTCAAAGACTTTATTAGGGCATGCTAGACATGCAAAAATGCCATACAAAATGGGGATAACTTCCCCAAATATTTCTATAGTGGATTTGTAGATGTTGATGGCCATGGTGAACTATTCAACCAAATCTAATCCCTCATCTTGTAGCTTAGGTTTCTCCTTACATTGCTTGAGAAATAGTTCCAACAGGGTATCTATTTTTCCTATGGCATCCATATCAAGGGTTATACCATCTAAAACCATTGTGTCTTCATTAAAAATTGTTTTACAAAGGTTTAAAACCCTTAATTTTACCTTTGTGGCCTCTTATGGCCTCTTAGAGCTATTGTTTTAATGTGGCCACTTCCTTAATGAATGTTTATTTCTTTGTAACTTCTTTATTGTACATGCCTACAACATTGGCATGTTTCCTTTCAACCATGTGCTCATCAAAATCCAACAAAACATTTTGGCACATAATTTCCATGCCTAACTTAAAAAATGTAGTACTTTTTAGAAGAGGGGATATATTTTGTGGATCTACCCATAGTGGTTTTGATAGCGCTAGAGCATCTGGGCCCAAGGAAAGGATATCCTATGAGAGTTTGAACTTACACTCTTCATTGTACATATCAAGCAAGAAAGACACTTGTTTATTTATCTCCAAAGTTTCCTCCTTTGGGATGAAGTGTAGCCAAATATAGAGAATATTTTCTTGAATGCCGAACTAATAACATTCACTTGTATTAACCATTGCACCTTCATCATGATATTTTATCTTACCTGGTCCTTTCCCCCTACTCAGGTCATGCTAAAACTTGGCCTCCTTATGGCCAGGCATCTCACTTTGTTCTTTACTGCCCCCTCCTCATCATATTGTGTTTCAACATCAAGAAAGGAGTCATCATATGTGACTTTCTCCTCCCATATTAGGGAAGGAGTTTTCACAGAATTTGAACCCAAGATATGGACTTGCACCTCAGGAACTTCCTATTAAAGTGATTGTCTTTAGGGATACTATTGGGTAGATATTAAAGTAGTAACACTTTGGGGAGATGGTGGTGGAGGTGGAGAAGGTGGATGTGAAGATGGTGGAGGAAGTGAGGGAGTAGGTTGGGGAGATGAAGGGCACAAAAGTGAAGAGTGTGGAAGTGTAGAGCACATAGGAGATGGATAAGTGTGGGGAGATGGAGATGAATGTGGAGATGGTAAAGGATAAAGTGGAGGTGGAATAAAAGGATAGGATGACATGGTTCTAGAGGGCTATGCTTTTCAAATATTTTATCATTTATGGGGGGCCTGGTGCCCACTTATACTAGGGCTCACATCTGATCACTTCTTGTTCTTTAGAGGTGGTGCTTAAGGAAGTTTCTCTTTAGGGTTTCTTCCCTGTGGGTTCTTTCAAGGGTGTAGCATATAGAATAGTTTATGAATTTTCTCCCAAACTAATGTTTGTTTAACTTGTATGTCTGTCAAGTCTATCTCCATCTTCTCCACATAGGCCTTCTTTCTTGGATAAACATATAACTTATAGAGGGTGTGAATCTTTGAGTCTATCCTTTTTGTATGCAATAAATAATGCATCATGTCTATAAATTGATCTTGGATTGAAGAAAATAGAGCATACCTACACTAAAATTGGGAATACATTTGTTAAATGGGAGCATGACTAATATGGGGATCCACTAAAATTGATTAGGGGATATCTTATCATAATACACCATGTGAGGTAGGGTTCTAAGCCTACAGTCTAACATAATCACAAAACAACCCTAAAAGAGTCTTAAGGTTTGATATTTCACTTAAGTATAATAAACAAGAAAGTAAATCTAATCTAATACACACCAAATCTTGTGGCACAAAGTGGGGGTTAGAAACAAAAAAAATAACTAAACTAAACATGCATAGAAGACATATAATCACATCAATGTATATGGAATCCTAATGCATGGGAAGAGAAACACATTTACACTATCTATCTACTCTGACAAAGGAGAAATAAAGTTAGGAATACTTACCTTTAATATGAACCCACCAAGTCATAATCTCTACCTTGGCCAAGGTGCTTTGTAAGAGATTGTTGTGGTATGTAAGGATAATAAAGACAAATCATCTCTAGGCTACACAACCTATCTACGAATTTAAAAGACTTCTCCATAAGACAAGATCTGTATCTCCAAAGAAAATATAGAACCCTAAGCTTTACTCCTTAAGTAGAATGATCAATAAGTAGATGTTTATTTACACTTATTCTTCTTCACTTATCTTATTTACAAATGGTTGGAAATGAAATTATATATATAGGTGGATCTTTCCCTAAATCCTCTTGTAAATGTTAGCTATACAAGGTCAGCTATGGTCGAACTTGTATGTTTTAAGGGATAATTCACTAGGTCTGAGCTAGGTCAGTCGAAAGGCTAACAAACCCAAAAAGTGAAAAATACCCCTAAACTGTATAGGGTTGACCATGGTTGACCTAGTATAATTGATAGTAAAAAAGGATTAAGGCTAGAAAAGGAGGATGGAAAGAGGAAAATGACTAGAATGGGTAGGAATAAGAAGAATAAGCTTAGGGTTAATGGTTTTAGGAGATGAATGTGTAGATGGCAAGTGGCAAAAGGGACAACAATATTATGAAGCACTGATAATATACCCACTCCTTTCTTGGTACATCCCTTAAGGCATGCACTTAGATAGATTGAGACTTGATAGGTTCCTACAAGATACAAAGTGTCAGTAATTAATAAAATTTTGAAAATACTATGTATATATATGCCCCACTTGAAGCTCATCACATGTCATGTGAGTACAACACGGGATGGTTCTTCAAGAAATAAAACATGATAACACACAATGCTAATGCTAAGTAAAGTGAAGTAAGCATTAAATAAGATAAATTAAAGGAGAACATTGAAAAACACATATCTATAGCACTAAGGTAAGTAAAGGAGAACATTGAAAAACACATACCTTTACTTACCTTAGTGCTATAGATAAAGAAGTAGACTGCAAGAGAAAGTTGAAGGCATCCAGTGTGGCTAACACTAGGCGAGCCTATATAAGTTAGTCCAAAAAATAGGCAAAAATTGATATTTTTGAAAAATATTCATATGATAGTGAAAAAGAATCTTTACATCATCACGAATCTAATGAATTTTTATGGTTTTGAAAATGGATGAGTAAAAAACAAAGATATGGACAAAAGAAGGAATCTACCAAATAATAATTGAAGAATTTGAATTTTAAAGTGTTTAAAATAGGGGAAAAGACAAGTCATTTGTTATTTGGACTTGTGAAAGAGAGAAAAAAGAGATCTAGAGAGCAAACGAGCTAGGATGGCAAGGAGATGATAGGCTAGATAGGAAGAGGCTCTAGAGGCAGTACCAAGTGCACTACAGGTATGCAACTATGAATCTCAAACCAATTTTTGAAATTTATAATGAATTAAGTGTATTTTTAGTAATTTTTAATTTTAATCATTTTTAGATGTTAGAATAAGACAAAATTAGATTCTAGGGGTAGAAAATAGCAAGATGGGAAATGGGTTTAGAGAAATTAGGAAGAAAGTGGGAAAATGTAAGGGTTCAAGAAGCAAAATGAATAGGGTTAAACCAATCAACCCAGTAGGCTAAAACTAAGTAGAATCCATAGTGCCGACCTAGTAGGTATGGATCAACACTGTATATTTTATAGGCTACCACCATAATGTAGTTTACCAACTAATTTGAAAGGTCTAAAATGGCAATGCAACATTAACAAGGGGAAAATAAGAGGTTGACTAAGATTTTAGAGTCAACTAAGTTAAAAATAAAGAAATTTTGGTTGAAGTAGCTTGAGTAAAGAACCAAAATAACTATAAAAAAACATGTAAAAGGTTGAAAGAGGGCTATAATGGCCCAAAATGGCCAAAAGAGGGCAAGAAAGATTGAGTAGGCTAAAAATAGGGTAAGATGAATAAAAAGAATTAAGTTTAAAATCAATTAGTCTTGTTTTTGATTTATAAATGTAAAAAGAATGTATTGTGACTATATATGACATAAAGGAACTGATACATCCTTTGTTGTTTCTTAGTTACAGAGGTGATGAAGGTTCTAGAGATTGGTGGATGTGTCTTGGTTACCAAAATTATTGGATTGATTATCAGATAGAGATAAGGCTATACTAGTATTCATAGGTCTAGGAGGCATAACTAATATATGCAGGATCCCCATGAGTACTGATTTGTTAGTCATGTTCCTTGATTACTAAGAATGATTAAATAACACCTTTAGATGGGAGGTGGATGGGGATGTGATAGAGGTGGCCATCACACTAGAGGATGTCCATGCCATCCTTAGGCTACCCATAGCAGGAACATTGATGACCACAGGGATACTAGATAACATAGAGGAAAGGATAGCCTTAGCCATATAGGTTATAGGTATAGAGATGATTTTGGGAGGATAAAGTGTTAGTATGGATGATGTATATACATCATATATTCTAGATATCTATAAATATATGATAGGGCTTATGACATATTGGGTGCTATGTCACAAGTTAGATAGCAAGGTACCACTGTTCATGGTAGCCTTGAGCAGGATGATGCTAGAGGAGTGAGTTCTATATGATGTAAGATCTATCATCTAGGTCTAAATCATACATGATATGTATGAGATGCTAATCAAAGGGTAAAAGACCATAGGACTTATCATATTGATGAAAAATTGGATATATGACAACTTTCCTATTTATCAATCAGTTGGGTTGCCCCATATGGTCGATGATAGGTCACCTCGAGTGTGGAGATGGTGAGAGGACTGGGTATCATGGGTCATGCCCCATATTCTAACACTATAGTTAGTGAGATGTATAGAAATAATGTGGTATCAATATGGAGACATAAAAACTACATGGGTGAGCTGACACACAGTTACACCAATGATGATGAGGACAAAGGTGGTTGGACACTACACATGGTGGAGAGAGCCACATCTGGTGGCATGGGTGCTAGGATAGATGGGCCTACGTCATCTAGTGACACCAATACTAATTCCTAAGTAATGGTCTTGACATGTGAGGGATTTATGGGGGAGGAGAGGGCTAGGACCATAGATAATATAGCCAATACTTAGACCACATTATGAATGACCATAGACTAGTCAAGCACAATGGGGAGTAGAACAAGAGGATAGGGAGGTAGAGATAGAAATACTAGATGTACCACTATAGGTTTGGCATTAACATGAATTTTAACCATCAAGGATGTGATGGTGATGGATGTAGTAAGAGATATCAAAGATCGATATTATCCCTAAAGAATGAATAAAGGAGCCAGAAGAGGGATGAATGATAGAAAGACCACTCAGTATAAGATGAGATGGATGCAAGCCATGATAGATGGATTTAAGCTGAGGATGTGGCCTAAAAAGGAGGTAATAAGAGGCTATGAAGATGGAGAGACTGTGTTAGGTGGTTGCATGGATGGTGATACCATAGTATTTGAGACATAGACATGTAAGAAAAGATGGTTAAATTATTATTTTAAGTTTTTATTTGGAAGTAGAGATAGATATTTTGAGATATAACAATGATATAATATCCGTTTGGTGTAATTTTATAGGTGTATATGAGGATGCAGAGGAGAGATGGGGGTCCTTGGTGAGGGGAACACTTCATTACATCTTGGATGAGATTTTGTAGCCATATGACCTAACTGTATTGGAAGACCCCAATGTACCATCTACCCTAACTCAAGTGAATTGGTTTAAACTTGCTAGGGAGGTAGTGAGATAGTTATGGGTGTAGAAAGAGAGGATGTAACTAACAGTAGATATTATTGTAGGCAAGATGCAGGCATGGTAGGCCCTTGCTAAAGAGAGAGCTACATATTTGGCTATAGTGGTGCAGATGATAGATATCCAGTCCTAGCCGATGCAGTCATAGGTGTAGGTAATGCACCTATAGGGATATATAGAGGGATTGAGATCTCTAACGGTCTCTTTACAATGTAATAGTCATAAGATTTAGATCAAGGCCTCAATAGGTAGCATGGCTAGACCATGAGATATATAGGATGGAATCTAACCATAGAGCTAGAGAATTACACACACACACACACACACACAAAAACACACACACACACACACACACACACAAAAACACACACACACACACACACACACACACACACACACACACACACACACACACACACACACACACACACACACACACACACACACACACACACACACACACACACACACACACGAATCATTTTGGCATATTATTGTTAGTTGTGTATGTTGTCATTATGGTTATAACTATGGATGCTTTGGATATATTTATTTCTATCACATTTAATTTAGCTTTGTTGTATATGATATAGGAAACTTATGAGATGTGGTTTCTTTTCTATCATTATGAAAGACACATGCAAGGTTAAAAAGAAATAGATAAAAAGGACTTGGAAAAATATAATCAATCAAGAAAATGTACTACACACTATTACATGTTGGGAAATGTGTAATAACAAGAAAATGACTAAGAATAAGGAACCAAGAAATGTTAAAACAAGATGATAAAAAAGGGATTTGTTCTTAAGCCAAAGTGAAAGAGTTTTGTACCTAATTAAAATAATTAAAATCATACTAATTCATGTTGGGAAGTATGAAAACAATGTAATAAATTGGAATGTAAGTAAAAAGGCACAAATGGTATAAACATAAATAAATTAAGTTAATCAATTATACTACATCATTCTGAGAAGTATAAAAGAGAAACAAAATTGACAAAAGATTGGTCTTAAATTTATCACACTAATTCAAGATGAGAAGTATGAAAAATTCAAGAAATGGTTGTATTCTTACAGGCACTTAGAAAATAAGAAGATAAAAAGGTAAAAGAGAAATGAAGTAAGCATAAAACACACTAAATAAAGGTGGTAAGCATGCCAATGATGTGTAACTTCATAATCAATCTAATATTATCTCATATTTGACACATGTAATTTTGTTTGTGACTTCGGTATTGGAAAATTTTATGATTAATGTCAGCTCCTATCCATGGTCTTACACTATAAATCATAAAGAGAATGCCATTGGGGTGGAATAAATAGGAAAAAATTAGGTAATCAAGGATGTGGGTAATAGGAAGGAAAAGATGGTAATTTGTGAGGATGGCCAGGTCTCATCTATGGTCTTATAATGAAACTCACAAATGAAATCCTAAGGGGAGTGATCAATAGAAAAAAAATATTTCTCAAGAGGAAATATGATGAATATAAGCAATGAAAAAGGGAATGTAAAAATCAAGACTTAAGCATTTTAAGAGAAGACCTTAGGAGACAAAAGGCATACTAAGGATGTGAGAAGACACTAAGTGATTAGTGGTTGTCTATTTATAAAGGAAACCTATTCTCTATAGACACAAAGCTTTGTAGGAAAATAGGCATGATAATAAGATTAACTCATGAAGGTAGTTTTTTACAAGAAAAAAAATTGACCTTCCTTCTCATGATGTGTTCCTTATTTTTGAGGACCCCTTACAGAGTCATTGGTCTACTACAAAGATTAGATATTTACAGGAGAATGTAGGTAGCACTAAAAGATTTTTTTATTCTCTTCTTATAATCTACTGGCCTACCACACCCTAAAGGACCTTAGCTCTACCATGAGCATAACTATATAGTTTGAGCTTTGATTATAAGAAGGAGATGTGCTTTGAATCACGTCTTTTAGTGTGATTTGACTTTTAAGAATAATTTTGCCTTTTATATCATTACCTTTTGTTTAAATGATTTAGCTTTTAACTTTTTTATGGATTTTTAAGATTTCTCTTCCATACAAACTTGGAATGACCAATCATGAGAGATGTAGTGATACACACAAATTAGCTTTAGGATAATGCTAAAGGAATCTAAGTAACCAAAGATAAAGATTGACTAGGGCACTTAGGCTTGTTAATGAACTAACATGTGATCTCAAGTCTCAACCGTGTGTATACTTAGTTTGTAGAAAAGGAAGAAGGGAAAAAGGGAGATCCAAAAAGTGGACTGATATAAGGAGATAGTAATAAGTAAGATTGTTTGCTAACTAATCACATGGTAAAAGGGAGACAATGAACAAAAGAAATAGGGTTTGTATAAACAAGTCATAATGATAATTAACCATGAAAAATGGAGATAAGAAAACAAACAATCATCAAGAGGAAATGAAAAAGTTTTGAGAAAAACTCAAGCAAGAGAGAGAAATCAATGATAAATAAAGACAAGCATATACAAAATATAAATGATAAAATAAGAAATATATAATGCAACAAGTAAAAAACACCATATATGATAAGGAAAAATTTGACATAGTGTCAAATGATACAATAGATAGATAAAGCTAAGATTGGAGCACACGTCCAACCCAAATGAAAACGTGAAAGGTACCATGAGTGTGCTCATAAATATTGATAAATATATCCACACACATTATCCAAGACATCAGATAAATCTTTATGAAGCTGGGGATAAAATACTACTAATATCTTATCAATATTTAATGAATACTAAGAAAATATTTCTTTTCTAATCTCCTCCATAGAAAAATTATGAATGCTCAAAGGATCATGTTGGTGAGGGAAATTAGGCAAGGGATGGTTAGGAGAATGTGTGGGAGTAGGCTCTATGGGAGATGTAGGAATCATTAGTAGAGAAGGATCCATGAGTGAAGGAAGGTTCACGGGTGAAGGAATCATGGGTGGAGGCACATAAGATGGTGAAGGGACCAAAAGAGGTGATGGAACTACAGGATGTTGAACCATGGGTGAAAAAGGAGGATACGTATTGTGATAATGAACTATGGGAAGAGTGGTACAATGTCAAGGAAGAAATACAAGGTAATCCTTAAGATGTTGTTGAAGGACATGGCAATGATCAGTATGATGTAAGTAGGGATGACCTTGTCATTCAAGGAATTATGGTGAATATAATGCGTAATCTTGGTCAAGACTACGAGAATGTCATCACAAGGAGGCTTGTGATAGTGAGGTTATAAGGAAGAAGGAAGTTGTGAGATGAGATGAGGTGAGAGATAAAAAGTCTTGATATTTAGGTTAATCTCATTTGGCTGATCATCATTGGAATCTAAAAGGTTAAGAGGAATGTTACCAATGAGCTCAGGATGCCCATTATGACCTTAGGTTGCATTAATGGGAAAGTTAAGATATTGAGAATAATGAAATGGAATGCTTGGTAAAGGATCAAGAGTAGGAATCTTGAAGACACCACAATCTTGGAATTGTTCAAAATTCCAAGGGTTAGTGTCACCTTGAATCCTATAAATGGCTCCATTATGAGGAAATTTAATGCATTGGAAGGTGGAAGAAGCAAAAACTCTCATATGGTGGGTCTATGGCCTACCAAGTAAGATGTTATAAGAAATGCCAAAGTTAAAGATCATCACCTTCACGTGGATGATGATAGGTGGGATGGTAATGGGAAGCCACACACAAGCTAGAGAAGGCATTTGCATTATATCATATCCTTGGCATGTGTTTCATGTAGACTTGAGATTGCATTCTGAATACCCAAGAGTCTTAATGAAATTGAGATAAGTAACACATGTGCTAGAACCCTCATCAATTAATGCACTCTTACCTTATATATCACCTATTTGGATTCTAATGAATAAGGGAGGATCATCTACATGAAGTAAAATCTCATCAGGAATCATAGAAGCTATGAGAAATTTTAAAGAAAGAGAGGTATCTATAGTTTCATCAATGTTGATAGACATCTCTTTACATTGTTGTAATATATTATCCTTGGATTTAGATAAAGTTTCATCTCAAATAGTAGTTACATAAGATGATTTCTATGATGGGGAAAAGTCTTTATGAGCTTAAGGAACAAAATTTGGGATGGGAGATTAGTGAGATCTACAATGGGATCCCACTCATCATAGCCCATAATAAGGTTGTTACATATAGGTACGTAATGATTAAGGAGGTCCTCGAAAGGAGGAGCTAAATTACATTGAGATTTTTGTTCATAATAATGAGAAGGTTTATAACAAGGTTGTAAATCATGTTGTGATGATGAAGTGTTGGTTCAAGTTGATTTTGATAATTTGTAGAAGTGTTCATAGAATATTGATTATCATTAGTATTGGAAGATGATGGAAAAATGGTAGAAATAGAATGGGAAGTGTTATCTAAGGGAGAATCATAAATTGGATCATCAAAAGTAATAAGGTCATCTTGCCCCAACTTATTTAAATGAGTTGGATAAGAATCCTAGATAATACAATATGTTTGAGATGAAAGAGGAATGTAGATAGGTTGGGAATCGATGAAAGATACCACCCTTCACATATTAGTCATGATAACCACATTCCCTTCATAAGTGGGTTCAACAAGACTTTCAAAATTATTGGTGGAAGGGGTGGTCTTGGCTTGGGTGTCTTGAATAAGTTGATGATTAGGGAGAGGGTCTTTGTAAATAACTAAATGAGTGTTTGCTTGATTTAAGGCTTGAATTTTGTCATGTGTTTTAAAATCTCTAAAAGCAATATCATAAGCTTGTTAACACTTGTGAATGATATAATCATGATCAAAATTAGGTCCAAGAATAAAATCCATATCTAAATTATGAATTTGTCTACAAGTCTCAGGAGAATGACCCCAACTAACATGAAACCAACAAAACTTGTTAGGATCATACCGGGATTTCATAGGATGAGTAAGGTCGAGCTATCATGGAAGAGGCCTAGGTAGATGCATAAGAAATTCAATTGAGGATAGAGGTTTTTGAATGTTGATGTTATTTAGTGAAGAAAAATGAGGATCAGTATATTTTTTAAAAGGGGGAGCTAGTTTCAAAGATTAGTTAAGAAAAATAGCTTGAATATTGTGAATGGTGTCATAAGAATTTATAAAACCATAATTGGTAATATTAAGATTCTTGTTCTTTAGTAATAGATGAGGACCCAAAAAAGTTTGAGGTGGCTTAAGTCGATGGAAAGAGGACATTAGTAAAGAGATGGAAAATATTATCATCAACCATGTTATGTTCACATTTATTCAACAAAGTCTTCCATATTTTAACAAAGGCTTGAGTGGTTTCATGTTTGTTTTATTTGCAATTTATGAAATGGGCCAAAGTGTTTTCAGGAAGATCACTAGTTTGGAATTCTTGCACTAAAACATTCACTAAATCCTCTAAATTAGTAATGGAATGTGGTCTAAGTTGATTATACCAATCTAAGGCATCACTTGTGAGGGTTTTGGCAAGGAGTTTGGTATTAGTAAAAGTGTTTAAAATTGACATAATCCTTATAAATATTTCCAAATGTATTAAGATGAAGGGTAGGATCAGTTGATCCATTATAATAAATTATAGGTGTTATACCTCCTATGTCAATGTTAGCAATTTGAGTAGTAAGAGGTTCATTTTATAGATGTTGGATGGTTTTGTTCATTAAATGAGGTTGAATAATGACATTGCCTTTGGAATATCAAAGAGGAGGGGGAAAATTTTGGTTATGTGTGCCCCAAGCCATTTGTTCTAGATGATATTGAAGGTGGAGAAGGTGGTTTTGCATTCTCATCATTTGATTTGTGTTGTGAGCTTGAAATGTATTCATTTGATTAAGAGTTTGCAACACAATTTGGTGTGTTTGATTAGCATTATTATAAGCATTAGGGTTGGCATTAGTGTTGGTATTAGTGGCTTGGGTACCACTATTGGTGTTGATATGATCTTGAGAGGAATTATGAGAATGTGATGAACTAGTGGAAAAATTTTCTTGTGTACAAAAGATGGACTAGTGAATGGCTGAGAGGAAGAAGCACTGGAAGCATGATTACCTTGGGTAGCAAATGAAGTAGTAGTATATATATTAATGATTATATATCTTAATAGAGGCCCACTAGATGTGGAACCTACCATGTTAGTGGATATACTAGGTATGGAGGTGGAAGAAGTTAGAGAATAAGAGGTCATGGTATGAGAAGGGTTCAAAATCAAAGGAAGAGGTTAAGAATAAAAAAAAGTGGTACCCATAAATCCAATTGAGCATGTAGAAGTAGGTGAATGACCCTCTTCAACTTGACCACTAATCACTAGATTGTAAATTATAGAAGGATCTTTTCCTCGATGTTGATAAAATTTAGAGATAAAAAAGAGCATTTTGAGGGTATACTCTAATTCGGGTTGGTCTTCTAATGAGAAAAGAGGATTATGTTGTGAAGAGTTATTATAAGGAGTCCTATAGTTCATTATGTTAGTGAAAATATGAATGTTACTAGCATCTAAGAGAGGATCCCTATTTTGTCTATGGGAGACCCTATGAGGATTAGTAAAATTTATCATGTCTATTGAAAATAACTCAGTCTCACTATCAAATATATAGTTCATGATGAAGGGAAAGCAAGAAAGATGAGAAAGCTATGAACTAAGAAGTGACTAAAAAAGTATAGGGTCAATTAGATCAACCTAACACAAAAATAGGGATTGTAAAATAATAGAAGTCGACTAGGTTGATCTAGTACAGTGCACAAAGACTAGAAAAAGAGTTAAAAGGGGTTTCAAATAGTACAAGGTCAACTAGGTTGATCTTATATAGTACACAGAGGCTAGAAAAAGGTATAAGGTTGACTGGGTTAACCTAGTATAGTAGACAAGAAAGAAAAGAAAGTTTCTAACAAGTTGTGAACTAAAATGAGACAATTTTTGTAGTTAATATAGGAAAGTAAGAATTGAAGGGAAACAAATAGTCAATTAGATCAATGATGGCCGATCCAATTGAAGAACACAATAAAAAACTTTGCACTAATGCCAGCTAATGTAAATTTTTTCACACATAATTGAGAAAAGAGCAAGCAATCAAATTGAAAATTAAAGAGCTAACTAATTGGTCAACCTAAGATGTTTTATTAGATGATTAAGAAATGATTTTAAATGTGATGGGAAGTTGGCTATAAATCAAGGAACGAGATAGTAATCTAAGGATGGTTTCAGGTAGTTTGGACTGAAAGGGACTGTAATGGCAATGATATAGGCTTGGTATTGGGGCCTACCCCCTCACTTCACACATTGTAGTGATAAGGGTGTCAAGTGCTTAGCTAGAATATACCATTAACCATGTTTTATACTTAACCAAAGTATCAAGTTAGCTTTCCCCTTGGTAATGAAATTCAAGTAGGTTGGCCTTGGGTAGACAAATGTTAAAATGCTTGTTTAGATTTTGTGATTTAGCCATGTGTGCATAAAATAGAAATAGTGAAACTAAATGATTAATTAAAAACCCCTAATTAAACTATGCAAACTATTCTAGGCATACAAGCAATTAGAAAAGAAAGGTGTGAACTAATTACTAGCATATAAAGATTAATTCTAACTTAAAACAAGGTATAGTGTTGACACTATATGTAAAAAATATAGAATAGGGTCGATAAGGTCCAACTTATACTACAAAAGTAAGGTCTAAAAATGAATAGGGTTAGCTAGGGTCAGTGTTGTTGTTTAGATAACATATAAAACACATAATTAGGTCGACAAGGTCAATCCAATTGATTGTGTAGGGGAAATTTTGAAGACTACAAACTATAAAAGGAAAGATAGAAAAGAAAGAGATATAGAGATAGAAATGAACCTTGGTAGATCAGAGGTGTTGAGCATGAAGATTAATAGTCAAGAACCTTGGTACATGATTAAAAAATCTACTGACTGGATTGACTGGGTTGACCAAGCTTTGTACAATCCTACTAGTGAATGCCTAAAAGTGTATACGATTGACACTGGTCGACCTAGAAGTTGAATCTAGATTCCTAAAAGTGTATAGGGTTAACTAGGTTGACCTAGTAGTCTAAACTAGAAGTTTGGAAACTTATACTAGGTCATCTGAGTTGATCTAGTTGCCTATTCCTAAGAACTTTGCATAAAAATTAGAAATGGGTAGATAAAGTCGATCCAATATGAAAAATATATGATAAAAATAATGAAATAAAGTGAAATAAATTGTGCAAGGGTTAGTTTCATGTTAGATTCATTGAAATGTAATATGAAAGTGAATCTAAAGTGAAGATAATACTAATATAAAAGGAAACAAAAATGGAAACATGCAAAAAAATGCAACTAGTGATGGGATAAGATTCATGTCGGGTTCACGAGAATGTATGCAATCAAAAATGCATCATGTCTATACATTGATCTTGTCTTGAAGAAGATACAGCATACATATACTTCTGATTGGAAATATATTTGTTAAGCGAGATCATGACTAATATGGGGATCTACTAGACCCGATTAGGGGATCTCTTGTCACAATACACCATGTGAGGTAGGATTCCAAAGCTTATAGTCTAACACAATCATGCAACAAACCTAAAAGAGTCCCAAGGTTTGAATTTCACTTAAGACTAATAAACAAGAAAGTAAATTTAATTTAGTGCATACCAAAGCTTGTGGTACAAGGTGAGGGTTAGAAACAAAATAAATAACTAAAATAAACATGTATATAAGATATATACTCATGTCAATGTATACAAAATTCTAATGCATGGGAAGAAAAGCAAAATTGCATTATCTATCTACTCTTTCAAAGGAGAAATAAAGTTAGGAATACTTACCTTAAAGATGAACCCACCAAGCCCCAATATTTCCCTTGGCCAAGGTGCTTCACAAGAGATTATTATGGTATGTAAGGAAAATGAAGATAATTAAACTCTAGGATAGACAACCTATCTATGCATCCAAAATACTTCTTCACAAGATAAGATCTGTATCTCCAAAGAAAGTATGGAACCCTAAGATTTACTCCTTAATTAGAATGTTTAATAAGTAGATGTTCATTCATAATTATTTTTCTTCACTTCTCTTCTTTACAAATGGTTGGAAATGAACTTGTGTATATAGGTGGATATTGCCCTAAATCCTCTAAAAAATGTTGGTTGTATAGGGTCGACCATGGTCTACCTTGTACATTTTTAGGGATAATTCATTAGGTCTAAGCTAGGTTGGCCAAAAATCTAACAACCCAAAAAGTTAAAAATACCCCTAAATTGTACAGAGTCGACCATGGTCGGCCTAGTATAGCTAATAGTCATAAAGGGACTTAAGGAAAGAAAAGGAGGATTGAAAGAGGAAAATGATTGGAATGGGTAGGACTTTGAAGAATAAGCTTAGGCTTAATGGTTTTAGGAGATGAGTATGTAAATGACAAGTGGAAAAAGGGACAAAAATATTACGAAACACTGATGGTCTACCCACACCTTTCCTTGTGCATCCCTTAAGGCATGCACTTAGAGAGATTGAGACTCGATATATTCCTAAAAGATACAAAGTTTCAGTAATCAATAAAAGTTTTAAAATATTATGTGTATACAATTTTAGCCTATAAGATGATAGGCTACACATCATATATCTAATTGATAGAGTTTATGAAGTACTATATTAAGAATACATACAGTAACTTAAGCCATGTTGAGATCTCTTTGAATGGGTTCATTTAGTACACATGAGGGAGAAGTGCTACTTTACAACAAACTATGCCTATTCCATAGCCAAAAGGGCCAAGTCCTCGGGAATGCACACTCATCCCTAAATGCTACCTTCATCCCATCAAACTAGTACCTCATGTTGATATTCTATGAGGGGGTGATGTGACCAGGGCATGTGAACACCTTGAATCACTCATTGGGGGAATTGTGCATGGGAAGGTACACCCACTTTAGTATTCCCAAACTATAGTTTGACACCTTAATTTCATTGAAAACCAATAAGAGGAGGATCACCTCCCATAAAAACCTATACTTTAACTCTTGATGGGTCCTTTTAACATCTTCAAAAATATTTTGGGTGAAGTATATAGCCCAATTATACTTCACCCCTTATGATACCTGATGAGAAAAGTAGAGGTATGCCATGCCAACCTCTTTCTAATGATCAGTTCCTCTAATCTTGGTCATAATGATTTACACTACAACCTAGAGTGAGAGATATTGTAGGTTCTTGATGTGCATGTCATGGCATTGATTTTGATACATCAATGCTATTGTATCCTTCTAATTTCCTCAATGTCAACCAAGTCATCAATCACGCTCATCTGTAAGCACCTTAGTCCTATGACCTTGTTGATCCTTTCTGGCATGATCTTCATGTTGTACCCAATGAAGTAGATATAGTCCTCATGGATACACAAAAAGAAGAATTGAACTACCTTCATAGGCTTACCAAAATAGGGCAAGTTGAATATTTGAAACAATCCTATAGCATCTAACTAGTTGAAGATCATGAGATCATACACTAGTCTGTTCTTAGTATTAGTGATTTTTACATGATAATCATTCTAGAGCTCAAACTCATTCCTAGGTTGGTGATTATTGTAATAAATGATGGTGTAAGAAGAGACCTTGGAGACCCAATTCTTCATGTGTAACAAGACTTTAGTGTATTTAATTTCCTTAATTAATAGAGATGTTGATGGGGAGGCTTAAACTTTTTACACTAAAGATGACTGCACCTACTTCACTTTTTACACCATACTTTCCTTTCCTTATTATACGTGTTGTTACTCTTCTCCTCCCATGATTTATACTTATTATTCTAACAAATGTGCTTGTTCTTCTGGGGTCTCTTTCCTAATTAGAATCCAGTCTCCTATGCTCACCCCTTATTATTTTGGTATTATCGATAAGGTTTTAAGTATTTTGGCCTTTGTCTTAGGCCACATTACCCTTTAAATATTCTAAAGGTTAATGCACAACCATCAAATGTTTCTAAAGGAATACGTGGTTGTAGATTATTGATTCAACTTTTTGAGCTTAAGAACCCTTTAATGGTAGAACTATAACCTACAACTTTCAGAATTGAGCTTTTCCTAACGAACTAGACTTGGAATCTCTCTTCTCAACTTGGTAATGACTTGTGTCATTTGCTAAGGATATGAAAAATATTTAATTTTCTCATGATTTGATTGATTCAGAGCTAGTAGTCACTTGATCTTCAACTTTGGTAGTTGCTTGATCTTTGGCTCTGTTAATTCAAAAATAAATGCAAAGTATGAAATGGGTTTAACTTGCCTATTTATAGGATCCAAGAGGGATTTACCCTCATTAATTCCCTTCCATCACCCAAAAAATTCATGTCAAATAATGTAGATCTTTAATAGTCACCATATTTGGATACTTACCTTTTATAATTAATGCATTAACAATATTGTGCCATCACGCTGTTGGCACAATTTTTTCATAACTATTCTTTTTGTATTAATGGCATGTCCTATCTCGTTCCTTTCTTTTAAGTGGATGAAAATTATGTCTCATGCCTTTTTTTAAGGTGGGAAACAACTATCTCTTTTAATTTTATAACTTATAGTGAGAACCTTACCCTTTCATGCCTTAAATGACTCATGTGGATTTATCACCTCGTGTGCCCTTAATAACTTGCACACTCATGTAACTCACAAGCCTAAGTAACTTACATGCTTTTCATATTTTCATTTTTAAATGTAAATTCTTACCCCACACTAAAACATGTCATGGTCCTCCATGAAAATAAGAAAAACTTAGAAAATAAAACTACAAAAAGGGAAATTGGTGCGTAATAAAGGCAACAATTTTATTGAAATTAGTAAATCCTAAACTAATGGCATACACCTTATTAATTAAAAAAACTTCAGCTATTCCAAAGTGAAATATGATTGAAGCCAACTTCCATTATAGTCTTTGTAAAGGAATTGATAATCTTTTATAACCGTCATGCTCTGGTAGGTCTAATGCTATGTATTATAAAAGGGCCATCCTAATATATGCCAAGCTTTTCTAGGTGGTGCATGAATTTAGAGTCATACAACAAGACCTTAATTCTTAGAGAAAATATTCTGTTCTTTACATGGTGATCATGCCATGCCTTTTTGAATTTTTCTACATCCTAGCTCTAATAAGTGAGGAATTGAGCCTCATTGAGTTACAATAAAGTGTCTAGGTACACTTCTAAAGATGATTCTTCATCTAGTTATCCTACATGCATAATACATAGATATGGTACCAAGAACTCTACTGGTAGGACTACTTCCTTGCCATACAACAAGTTGAATGGCATGTTTTTATTTAAGCACTTGTAGGTTATTCGATAAGCCCTTATAACTACATATACCCTATTATCCCAATCCATTTAGCCAATGTTATAGATCTTTGTCAAAATGGTACCTAGGATTTTGTTGAAAGATTTAATAGTTTCATTAGCTTATGAGTGATATGGGGTTGTTTTGTGGTGTGTGATAATGAATTCAGCTAGTAAGATGTGAATTATTTCATTCAAAAAGTGAGTTCTATGATCACTGGTGAAACTCAAGGGGCATCCAAACCAAGTTATGACATTATCCCAGATGAACCTTATAATAGTTGCAGTAGAACAATCCTTTGTTTGTACAAATTTATCCCAACACATAAGATAGTTAGTCACTATAATGATGTACTGTGAACTTGTCTGTCATCCCACTAGAGTGATGGGACCAATAAAATCAATAGCCCATTTTTCAAAGGGTTCTTAATAAGAGGTGGGTCATAGAGGAATATAATCTCTCTAATTAGGTTTACCTACATATTAACATATGTCACATTATCTAACATATCTTTTAACATGTTGGAAGAGAGTTGTCCACCATAATCTAGCTAGCAAAACCTTCTACATGGTAACCTCTCAAGCATAGTGTCCAACGACAATACCTTCATGAACTTTATGAAGCACTTCAATGTGTTCATGTTGAATTAAATAATGTTGAATAACTTTGTCATGGCCCATTTTGTAAGGATCACCTACTATAAGTTAAAAAGGTGTAGTGCAAATCATGAGTTGCTTCTCAGCTTATGAGGTGAGATAGTGAGGTGTAAAACCAATGTTCAAGATTACTACAATGTCTTCTAATTATTTAGGCACCAGTTTAATACATAAAATTTATACATTAGGAAGATTATTCTCTATGGTGCATGGTGATTCTACATTATAAACTTATGAAAGCTAGTTAGGTCCACAATTGCCTTTCCCAAGTTTCACCATCACCAAAAACTAGAATTTTTAGAACAAAATAATCTAGTAATATATCCATCCATGTAGTACCTACATTTATTGACAAGGTAATTTAAAGCCTCATGATATATATAGAAAACAAAAAGAGTGGATAATAGGTATTGTCTGAACTTCTACAAAGTGTAGACCATTGACAATACTTCATGCTTCGTAGTGGTATAGTTTCTTTCAACTAGTGTGAGGTTCCTTATGGCAAAGTAGATTGGGTGATCTAGGTGACCTTCACCTAGTTGTACAAGGATCACACCAAAATCCATGCCAAATGAATCAACATGGACATGAAATTGCTTTATCGAATCAAGGAATTGGAAAATAAGAGTAGTAACCAACTTTTCCTTGAGTGTTTCAAATGCCTACTTATAAGATCAAGTCTATATGAAATGCTCATTCTACTTTAGAAGTTATTCTAGGGGTGTGATAATCTTTGCATAACCATGAATGAACTTTATATAATAACATATGTGTCTTAGAAAGGCACAAACCTCATGCTAGGTTTTAGGAACTAAAAGGCAAAGAATAATAGATACCTTCATCGAGTCTACCAAGAGTACTTTCTTACAAATAATATTCCCTAGAAACACACCAAAAGGTATCACAAATAGGCACTTCATTAAGTTTAATGAGATTTTTAAGACCCAATAGTGCTCAACCATAAGTCTGAGGTTAATGCAATGGTCATTGACCAAACCATATACTATCTATTCATCCAAATAGACCTAGAGGAAATTGTGGATGAAGTTCTTAAAGGATTCAACTTATATTCATGAAAACACTTCTAGGGCATTTTTCAACTTGAAGGGCATAATAGTATAGGAAAATGATCCCCATTCAGTGGTGAAGGTTATCTTGGGTTGGTTTTGTTTAGATATTTAGACTTGATGGTACCCTGAAAATCCATTTGTGAAGGAGCACACTTCATAACTAGAAACACCTTCAATAGTTTCCTCCATGAATGACATTGGAAAGGGATCTATTACATAGGATTCATTAAGCAGTTGGTAGTCCACATAGATATGGATGCATCCATATTTTTTGATACTAATCACCATGGGACTGACCCATTCAAACTCAATAATGAGAGTGATTACTTTGGCACATATTATACGATCAATCTCCTCTTTAACTTGTGCTTGGAGATTAGGATTCATCATATATGGGAATTTTTTCACTAGTTGAGTGTCATAAAATAGCTTGATATGCATCTTACCCAAGGATAGGTGGATGCCCTTCATTTCAATGTAGTTATTTGGGAAGACATCTTGATATTATTTTAGAAATTTAAATATTTTTGTAATCTCTATGTCAGTCCAATAGTTTCCTATTGTAAACAACTTTGGTTCTTGTTCTGAGTCGATATTGTAGTGAAGAATCTAAATAGGCCCATGGTAGGGGTTGTCCATATCAACATCTATGTATTGAATAGTTCTTATGCCAATGGATATAGGAATATCTAAATAGTTAGATAATGGGTTGAGTGGAGTGGATCCTTCTCCTTCTACTTGTAATACAAGCTTTTATTTTCCCAGATGAATTTCTTCATGTTAGTTTAAACTAAAAAATGGCATGGGTGTAGGTACTTGGTGTAGCGATGGTTTATGGAATAAGTGTAGGGGATCATAAGGGTTCT
The DNA here is from genome assembly GCA_037957365.1 of Torreya grandis. Taxonomy (NCBI): domain Eukaryota; kingdom Viridiplantae; phylum Streptophyta; class Pinopsida; order Cupressales; family Taxaceae; genus Torreya; species Torreya grandis. The sequence continues at coordinate 4,610,387 of JARHVA010000416.1, forward strand.
AATGGATAATCCTCAAATTGTCTTCCATAAGACATGGGTCACCTACTACTGCTTCATGCATGGCTTGGAAGGTGAGGCAAACATCCATTCTTGGTGAAGAATAAGAGATTGTTGACTTCATATTCTCCTTAAGTAGATGCCAAAAGGTATTACCCATGTGTCACTCTTCATGAACATACCATGTTTAAGCCCAAGTGCATAAAATTCCATAAAATGCATGTACCCATTAATATTCTAGTAAGTAGAACTCATCATTTTGCCACATTATTTCACAAGCTTTGATGTGGGGCTCAGGGGCTTGTATTCCATTATAGATGACTACTCCCTTTACTTTATTATCATGATGAAACTAATTGAGATTACCTAATCTCAATAGAGGAGTCATTCATAATGGGTTTGCCACCATCATGAAACTGTGCCATCAAAGAGATGAACTAAAGACCAAAGATGATTTTCATCAGTGTGGTAAAATTATTTAAGGTGTTGGATGAAGTCTTGGACTTCCATCTTCCCATGGAACCTTAGAGCCTCATCAAGTTTTTCAAGTGGTATCTCTATGATAGGTCCCCTCATATCTTAGCCAATGATAATAAAAATAAACCTATGTCATTTATTAAAATGGTATGACACATTCTCTTGGTTGTTGATGGTACTACATACTCTACTAGTGAGGTTATAGTCACCATGAGCCTAATAATTACACACATTGCTTGTAGTGTCAGAGATGGACTAAGTGTCTGACCATCAAAGAATACCATCAAGAGTGGGATCTCTTTGTTCATCATTTCTTACTGTAATGTTATATATATGGTTTATATCTTCATCAACATGGATAGGCTCTATGTAAGGGGGCCTTTGTGCTTGATTTAATGGTATTATAACATGTTGACCAATGTTTTAAAAAATAATGTAGTGCTTCTTGAAGCTTAAGTGTACATTATTATCATATCACCAAGGTATTCCCAATAAAACTAGGTAATCATCAGCTTTAACTAGCTCTAAAACCTCAAAATCCACTTTACATGGTACTCTAAGTATGTCAATCATCATGTGCTTGAGGACCCCAATGGGGTGTGCATGATTCTTATTTTCCATGGATAAGACATGAGTTAAAGGTTTTAATGTTGGAGTACACATTTTGTGCCAATCATCCTTGGTAAGGACATTGACTTATATACTTATATCTATTAGTATGTCTTGAATTACGAATCCATCGATGGTAGTATTAACTAATATTTCTCCATCTTTTATGGGAGTATAAGAACTAGGAGTGTTCTATCATTAAACATGATTTAAATATTGATCTTCACTTTGTATAGTGATGTGAGAGTGAACCTCATTTGGTATTTGATCTTGAATCTTTATCCAAATGTTGAGTTGTGGGATATTATCCTCATCTAGAATACACTTGCATAGTTCTTGGAGGTCATCCCACACCATAGGTTGAGGTTCAACTTCCCTTTCCATAACAACACATTCTATTCTATTTTTGTATTTGAGGAACTAAATCTCTCCCTAAAGTTATCATATGAGTGCAATCATATCTTGGAGGACATACCTTGATTACTAAATATTAGGATACTTTCTAGCTTGTGGTTCTTCTCATAGCACTCTCTTGATAGGATTAACTGTCGACTGGGTCTGTCCTCCACTACGAGTGGTAATGTTTACCTATTAAAATATATTAATGGTTGGGTATGTGCACCACTATGGTTTAGCAATTTGAATCATACCAACACCCTTTTCAATTTTTTCCTTGGTGATAAATGCATATAATTTAAGACACTCTTCCGATCGATGGTCTTTTTTTATAGAAAGTGCACATCGAGTAATCTAGGCAATCCCTTTAATATTGGTCTAAAGACCCCCATTTGTAATAGGTCCTAGGTGAAAAAATGACCACCTCCTCATCCTTTCCCTCTTCTTCATATATGGTAGCCACCATTGTCTTGAGTATTTGATACTGAGGTTTGACACGTACCACATGGTCAAGATTCATGGATGCCACTAATAAAATGATAGTCATTAGTGTCATGAGTGTAGGCATCATAGATCATGCAATAGTCAGAAACTTTAGTGTGAATATCTCATTATAGAAGAGGATAAGAGTGGACATCAGGTTCCTTATGATATATTTCACATGTTTTTTTAAATACCACATAGATGTTCTTGCATGGATAATTTCTCTATGTATGCCCTTCAACTTCATAGTCAGTGCACCAAACACCATTGCGTGTCTCATGTGTGTTATTAGCCATAAAATTCTCAAGTTGTGATGCCATAGAATCTATCTATGGTTCCATAAAGGGACTGATCCTAATGTCTATGATTTTAACTACCTTAGCATGGATAGAAGTTTACAAAGCCTTGTACGGGCTAATGAACATTTGTTTATACAAGGTTCATTGGAAGGGTAGTAACGATCTACCCATAAACCATTGTTTATGTTGAGAAGCATTAATTTTAAATGATAGTTTAGACAATAATGTTCTTAACCCTACATCATATTCACACACACTTTCAGTAAGTCTTTGCTTTATAACCTTCAAATCTGTTATGCTTTGATGGTAAAACTTAGTAATGCCAAATTCTTGTAGGAAGGCTATTTTGAGCTGATCAAAGCTGACCATTGCTTACTAAGGGTTGAACATTTGGTACCACTTATGCACACATTATAAAATCATAGTTGTGAACTATGTGGCCTTAAGTTTAGAAGAGGTGATACCTCACACCCTCCAAATTAGTTCACATTTGTGGACATGCTCTACTGTACTCTATACTCCTTAGTATTTAGGTAAGTGTAGTGTCATCTCATAGTAAACCATTGTTGGTAGAGGCACTTTAATGGGTGGTTGATTGGAAATTCTAACCCTTATCCCTTGAGGAGGAATTTCACTTCTTCCTGTATAACCTCCTAGTCCTCCTCCAACACCTCCAACAATAGTGCTTGTGGTGTGAGGCATGGTAGATGGTTGATTACTCAAATTGGGGCCTATATTTTGTCCTTATAGGCCTAATCCACTAGGCATCCCAAGTTGTGCCATAGAATTCCCTTGAAGAGGGAAATAGAGTGTTAAAACTAAATGAGCACTAAAAGGCTCAATTTTAGTATCCCTTACAGTTTCAATTTTAGTATCCCTTATAGGTTCAATTTCTAACTACAAACTATCTATATCATAATTTTGAATGTGTACTTCATTTGATTTAAAAACATGAACATACATGATGGTGGGGAAGGTAGGTTGGTTTAGACTTGGTTCTTCAATTCTTACAATCTAACCTATTTCTCCTGCATAGGATAGAAATAACATAGATCATGGATCAAAAGTGATGGGGTCCTCATGTGCTTCTACCTCCCTATAGATCCTAACAATATTTCTTGAGTTCTCTTGATCTCTTCTTGTACCACTAACTCCTATAATCCTTTACTGAGATTCATCATACTTTTATTTCCATATTTCATAAAAATATTCTACAAACTCCTATTCTCCCCTTTCAAATGTGTAGCTCATGCATAAGAGGATTTATCTCTCCATTGGTATAGTTTCCAATCTAATATCGATAAATAACTTCTTAATTTAAAAAGCAAAAAGCTTAAGATAGAGACCACATGGTTCTTGAAGGACTTGAAACTTGGATTCTTTAGGGAATGAATAATAGGTTACAATATAATCCAAAATGTAGCTATTCAGAACTCCTTTCCACCAAAATTTGATTGCTCATGTCAATGGGGCACCAAGTCATGCTAAATCCCTTTGTCATTCTAGCATCCAAGACTACCTCCTTCCAAGATTCCTTGATCTTCTTTGAGCATATGTTATCAACCAAGTATGTAAATGAACTAAGACCTCTAAAATAAGGTTTCATGCAATGCACTATAGATATTCTTGTCTACCCACTACCATCCAGATATTCTTAGCTCAATATAAGGAACTTCAAAATTATCTTCAACACTAGTAACCCATTCTTCTATTTTCTCTAGTGTAATATGCTCAGACATTTTTCCATGACTATGCTTCAAGTGCTTTAGGTTATGGCAATAGAACTAGGTTTTAAGGTTATTTTAATTAATTCTAACTTTCAAACTAAAGTCTAGCCAAAAAAGCTAGTGCGATGGCCCTTTCATGTAAGATTTGGGTCTTGCGTGCTCACCCGAAGCCCATGGTAAAAGACCAGTTCCTATAGGTTTTGTCACATAATTTGGATAACTTGGTCATAATCTTCTCTTTATATCAATTAAATGAAGATTATTTAAAATCATAGACATACTACCTTAATCTTATAAGTTATAGGTTTGATTAATATCATCACATAGATTATAGTCATCTTCTATTAGTATTAAGTGCCTAAAAAAGAAAAGAAGATAAGGTATCTCTCACATAAAGTTCAACACTTAGTTCATACCATAACTCATAATATCATTCCAAAATTCACCCATCCATCCATATAATACTACAATAGAGGTATTTATTCTTATTTTTCCCTGACCAAGTGTTTACAATCATTATCGACAATAAGAGTTGGCCAATGACTTTCAAAAGACTGAGAGTCATGACACTTAACAATTAGTTCTTCCTTAAGATTTGGGCCTCTACGCCCCCTACATATTCACTCTATGCTATATATATACTACCATATGTTCTTCTCTTTATGGGATGGTACAAACCCTCCTATCAATAATGTCAGAGTGACCTGTATGGATCATTCTTCCAACTTCTCCCACTTCCAATGCGCTCCCCTAATATTCCACTTTTGTTATGAGTCCTACGTCCTTGATTTTTTTGTGACTCATTTTCTTCTAATTGGGTCCCCTCATGCTAGTTATTTCATGCCATTATCCTTTTATGCCTATTAGATATACACCATGGTCCTCTGGTGCCATGGTCCTCTCAGACCATGGTCCTTTTGCACCATGGTCCTTCCATGCCATGTTGATTTTGCACTAAAATGAGACAACACTTAGTCAAAATTCTAGGGCCAACATTGGTTTTCCTATAGTCATTATGTTGATGTGGACCTATAGAACACATAACTTCATTCTATACTCCCATTATATCTAAAATGAACCATTGTATCTTTAAAAAGCTTTTAATGGTGAGGTCAATCTTTGAAATATCTATTTTGGTCCAACCCAAGTCATATTTGAGCTCGATCCCTTTTGTTCTTTATACCTAATTGCATGGCTATGTCCACTCCTTGGTATTTGATCAAGATTTAATGGAATAATGATGACCCTGAAGGACTATTTGCTTTGGTAAAAAATAACTCCTTTGGTTTGACCTTGTCTGTCAAAAATCAACTCAGACCAATCAAATTGTGCCTATCTCTATTTTCATTGGTCTTATAGATCTTCACTATCAGATCTTGACCTTTTGACCCATCTTGTACCATCGATCTTGATCAGTATGATAGAGCAAGATCCATTGATCTTTTGTCATCTTGAATGTACTCATGCCACTTATCAATCTTGTATTGATCTCAGGATCTTGTTGTTTGTCTATCTACTTTCATGCTTGTGCCATGTGGTGGCCTCTAAGATCCTTAACCTTTTGACTTGATCACATGCCATTAATTATATAGGTATGATTAGATGTCAACAATTAGATCTTTTGGGACCCACTATTTTAAATCCAATGACTAATTTACAATCTTAAATTTGACATCTACGTTCCAATTATTTGACATCTGCATGATCATATTTGATATTCGCATGATCGTCAAATTTAAGATCCAATGATTTTTTCCCAATATTTATTTTGAAATTAAAAATACCAACAATGATGTCCATGTGACCATCACAATTTTAACTCTAATATATTTTATATGTGTATTAAATTTGACACTTGCATGAACATTTCATTTTACAAGTCAATATTTGAAAGCTTATATCTTGAGCTAGAAAGCTCACGTGGAATTAAAACTTTTAGACGATGATATTGGCATGAAAATATCCATGAAACTACAATCCCTTACCTTACATTTATTTTTGAGGTGTATTTATTAAATTCATAATTAAACTAATCTGTTCATTTCCACATGACGTCTTGGATGATCTAGCCCCTTGGACTCGACATACTAAACTTTGAAGGTTTAGATCTTGAGATAGAAGGCTCATCGAGATATGAAACTTGAATAAAATTATCTTGGAACTAATTAAATTTATTACACATGGTTTGATGGTCATGTGAGGTTTTTAGAGCATATTTATAAATTACACAAACAATATATCTAGTCTAATTCTTCATGACATCCTAATGATGGTCTGAATTCAAAAAGCTTCTTCTTCAACTTTTGTATCTCTAAATGAACTCCATGAGGCATGTGAAGACCCTTTATATGATCCTAACTATTTGGACACCATGAAAACATACCACTTTCATATATGACTCTAAAATGTCCCCTAAGACACCAAAAGACATAAGGACTAAGCTTAACTTATAACCAAAGCTAGAAAGGCATATGTCATGACATAAAATGAACTAAAACATACCCTATGACATTATAAAAATCCCTTTTACAAGATTCGAAGGGTTGACCCATTTTTTCCTATGGTAAAAATGGTCAACATTCTTGGATATTTACCAAGGGTGGTATGCTTGCTATGCCATGACCAGTTGCCTAATCCTATCCATTGGGTTATGGTGTCACATGTATAATAGGTTTGACATACAAATTAACTTAAACCACACATAAAAAATACCAAAAAAAACAAGAACAAGACACAAAATAGAAACACACATGTACATCATGAACACTTAGGGAACACAAGACACACAACAAAAATGGAAACACACACCAAAATAAATCGACTCAAGCACTAACTAACCTGAGATGAAAACTTCCTCTAAGATCAAAGGGAAAGTTTGAAACCTCTCTTGATTTATGACATGTAGGGTTTAATGAGACATATATCCTTTTTATCCTTGACATTGATGCCTCCATCTTCTTCATGGTGTTTTTCAACTTCATTGGCATAATGTTTAATGAGAACCAAGTAGCTCTAAATAGGCTAGTTATAGAAATGAACTCTTCTTGCATCCAAAAAAATCAATTATCTTGTATGGCTCCTTGATATGACCTTCAATGGTGTTTGAATAAGACATACCTTTTTTTTATCCATGCTACTCTCAATGAGGTTGGGTTTCTTCTCATTTGCAAGTTCTTTAAGCACATCAAGGATCTTTGCATAGTCCACCCAATCTTGGTCATTGTCTTCCATAGGAAACTCTTTGTCCAATTTATCAAGAACTTAAACCTCAACTTGGGAAAGATCTTAAATCTCTTGAAAGAGATTTACTTTTAGCTACCAATATTCCTTGTCCTCCATGGGAAACTTTTTCTCCACCTTCTCAAGTACTTGTCCCTTAATGTACAAGTTTGATAATATGATAGTCCTCTTAGTCTTACTTTTCTCCCTGATAGATTATACTTGAAATTTGGAATCATTAGGATATTTTTATTCATGATCCAATACCTTTTATATGGATCAATATCAGGTGGGTCTCTTGACTATTCTTGAGGTGCAATAACTTCCACCTTGCCCTCACTTTCCATGTCTAGAATCTCTTGGACACTAGCATCATCATATTTATTTATGACAATAGATTCTTGATGATTAGAATGACCTTCATATTTATTATTGATGGAATACTTATCAACATGATCATTAGTATCATTAGCAATCTTGTCATTAGATATAGAATCTCTTGGAGAGAAAAGAGACTAACCCAACTTACCAAACTCTTTGCATATGGTATTAAGCTTTTATCATAGTTGTTCTTCATTCACAACATGAGACCCTTATCCATCTTATTGAGACAATCATAAAAATGCTTGTTAGAGGAATTATATAAATTATATTTATAATTTTTTGGAGGAGTAACCTTTTTGAGCTGATCAAACTCATGACATATGAAATCAAACTTTTGATCCAAGTCATTTTCATCCAATTCATGACTGTCATCTTCAAGTTCTATTTCATCTATCTTGGTCTCATGAGACTCTCTTAAGGATGAAACTTCTTAAGGAGTGATTTGACCTTGTTCATTGATAGTAAACTCCACTTCATGCTTAATATGGCCATTCATAACTTCTTGATTAGACATGTAATCTTCTTTAAATGCCTCTCTCTTCAAGTCTTGGCCATATTCCTCACGGATAACTGCAATAAGATCTTTAATATGTTTATTTTCATCTAAGAAGGTAGGATTACACTTGTGGTCACCAAGGGGAGTCCCTATGGTGGTGATTTCCTCCTCATAGTCACTCATGAGATCCTTGGTTAGCCTTAGATTGGATTTGTTCCTCGTCACTTGCTTCTCTCAAGATGGGCTGATGTGAAGGAGATAGACTATGAGATGTAGTGGAAGGTTTATGGATAGGCTCATGTGAAAGATATGGAATATGAGATAAGGGATGAGATGTGATGAGGGGATGAAGAATTAGAGGTGAAGTGTGAGGTGAAGGAGAAGGCTTATGAGTGGATTTAGGAAAGAAGAATGCACTAGTAAGCTCATAGGGAACTAATTTCTTGGGCTGATTAGAAGGACAAACATCTACATTAGCAGGAGTTGTATCTTGCTAATAGTGTTCTTGATTTTATTCAATAACAACATTTTCATTTTCAAGATCTTTATCCTCCCACATACGTAACATATATATTGAGCATTGAAGGCACTTCTTTGCCATGTCATTTCATTCTTTGATCTCCCATTGAGTTCCTTCTAGTTCTTCAAATGTCTCCAACTTCTACATATAATTTTGGGTAGCACCTCTCAACCATTCCATGAGATGATCAGGGATTACATCATACTCATCATCTCATGTTATCATTTTTTCTTCATTAACTAGTAACTATAATATGGATGCCAACAAATACTTGACATAAGATGGAAAAAATGGTGGAGGGTAATGATGAGGATCAAGACCAAATTCATTTTGTTGTATTTTAGCCTAAAGGAGTTCAATTATTGAATTTTGATATGTTGATATATAATCCATTAAAATATCTTTTTCCTTATGACAAGTCTCATAGGATCACTCTTGGGGTTCATAGGCATCATGGTATGGTTGATAGAGCTCATATTGGGACTATTAGGGAGGCATTTATTGATAGGTATTTTGGTAGCCTTCCTCATAAGGTTGTCCAATAACATGGTGTCTATATGGGGGGAAAAATGGAGGATTAAAGGGCTATCATGGAGCATAAGGTTGATATCCATTTTGATAGGATTGTTGGGAGTATATTATGGTTCATAACAAGGATAATAAGGAGGTTCTTGGTAGGATTATTTACCATAGCTATTCAATCAACCTCATGTACCAAATGAGATGTAAAAATTGATCAAAAATTAAACTAAAGATACCTGATACTACTTACAACCATAAGTTATCATTCAAAGTAACCATTGGTGCTAGATTGCTTGCTTCTAAGAGTTGATTATAGGAAAGACACACCAACAATCTTTCCACTCTCTTAGACCTTGGTGCCATTAGACATGCCAGTACTATTGTCACCAAATCTTGCACCCTAGAATAAGTTGTTTAAGATTATTCTAGATTTGGGAAACATGGGAATAGTTAAAATTATGTGGGTGTACCTATATTGGAAATGAGCCTCTAGATTGAAGGGGCTAGCTCCCTGAGTGTATCTTGAAATTCTCACACCTACTTAACTAGTTGATTATGGGGAAAAGAGTTAGAAGTTACATGAAATGAATCTAATATAAGGGGATGATACATGAAAATGTCTTTGATATGACCATCATACTTTCCTACACTAGATAAAAAGGCACACAATATAACTTCTAAGTCATATGAATTCTAACATGAGTATTCCAATATGGATGTGAGATGCATGAGAGTTATCCAAGGTAAGTGAAAAATAGGCTATTTAAAAGCACTAAGTCTAATTTTATACTTAAAATATACATCATACACTTGAAAAAACTTCATATAACCTATTAGAAAAAGAAATCTTACACAAACATGAAAGGATAAGGGAAGAAAGGATAGAGAATCATCACTTTGCATCACCATACATCACTTGCACACTTAGAAAATTATTCAAGAACTTAGAATCAGATTTGCATTAATGTTCAAAAGCAAAATATGACATCATTCTAGTAGGGTTGTGCCATATATGGATTGGAATTAATTACAAAGGCCAAAATGGCAACTACTTATAGCATTCGAGAGAGAAGTGGGAAAAGAGAAGTCCAAAGGGGAATCAAATGAGTTTAATATCATTTGAACCATAGTTACAAATACTTTTGAAATTATGCTCATTAAATATTTCTAATTGATCCAACTCACTTTAGTCTATTGCATAATTACTTTATTCTTTCATTGATGCTTCTTGATGAATACAACAGTGGGATCAAGTTATTGCAAGATAAATTCTAGCATCAATATAGTTACAATAATCAAATCCATCTATTAGAATTTTGTCTTGTTGTTAACTACTCCTAACTAGTTTGTCATGGCATGTAAAAGTGGAGAGAAGGGTCCCTTTCATGCATCTAGTCTTAGAGATGAAGCCATTAGGGTTTATGTTATGCCTTCATGGTATCCTTTGAAATGCTAGCTCTTGTTTTAACTAGATCATGTTTGAACTTGTCCCCATGTTCATAGGCCTAATTTAGATGAAAAACCAAACTAAGACTATTAGTTTTTCTATAGTTTTTATGTTTATGGGGACCTATAGACCACATAATTTTATTCTAGATTCCCATTAGGTCTAAAAATACCCATTCTATCTTTGTAGATCTTTTAATGATAAAGTTGATCTTTGAAATATTTATTTTAGTCTAGCTCAGGTCATATTTGAGCTTGGTCCATTTTGTTTTTTATACTTGATTAGATGGATATGATTAATCCTTGGTGTTTGATCAAGATCTAATGGTAGAATGATGACCATGCAAGACCTATTTACTTTGGTTGAAAATTGATCCTTTGGTTTGACCTTTTCTATCAGAAACTGACTCAAACCAATCAAATTGTGCCTAACTATCTCTATTTTCATTGGTCCCATGGATCCTCGCTATCAAATCTTGACCCTTTAACCCATCTCACACCATTGATTTTGATTAGTATGATTGAGTGAGAGCCATCAATATTTTATTATCTTTAATGTGCTCATGTGACTTATCAATCATGTATTGATCTTAGGATCTTGTTTTTAGTCAGTCTGCTTCCATGCTTGTGCCACATGGTGGCCTCTAAACTCCTTGACCTTTTAACTTGCTCATGTGCCATTGATCTATTTTATATGATTAGATGATAACCATTAGATCTACTGGGACCCACTATTTTAAATCTAATTTTTACTTTATGATATCAAATTTGACATCTATGCTCCTATTATTAAACATTTATGTGACCGTATTTAACATTCACATGATCATCAAATATAAGCTCCAATGATTTTATTCCCAAGTTTTATTTTGACATCCATGCGACTATTAATGATGTCTACACAACATTCAATAACATCCATGTGATCATCACACTTTGAGCTCCAATGGATTTTTTCCATGTATTAAATTTGAAACTCACATGAATGTCTCAATCTGCGAGTCAATCTTTGAAAGCTTATATATTGAGCTAGAAATCTCGTGCAAACTTGAAACGTTTAAAAGATGAGATTGGTATGAAAATCTCAATGGTATTGTAATATTTTGGCTTGCATGGTTTTTTGAGGTGCATTTATTAAATTCATAAGTGAATTAATCTGTTCATTTCCACGTGATGTCCTAGATGACTTGGACCATTAGACTCAACAAGCTAAAATTTTAAGGCTTAGATCTCAAGATAGAAGGCTCATCGAGATATGAAACTTATATAGAATGATCTTGGAATAAGGACATTGATTGTGCATGGTCTGATGGTCATGTAAGGCTTTCTAACCATATTTATAAATCACACAAGTAAGCTCTCTAGTCTAGTTTATTATGACATCTTGATGATGACTTGGATTCACAAATCTTGTTCCTAAACTTTTGCATCTCAAAATGAAATCCTTGAGGCCTGTGTAGACCCTTTCCATGATCCTAATTGTTTGGACACCATGAAAACCTACCACTTGCATATATGAATCTAAAATGGCACCTAAGA
>JARHVA010000416.1:4627500-4770000 GCA_037957365.1 Torreya grandis
AAGAAGGTAAGCATCATCATATTAAAACTTATGAAATGCCACATAAAATTCTTGAACGTGGTCATGTGGGTCCCCATTTCATTTATATTTATCAAACTTTGAAATCTTGAAGTGTACCAGGAAGGGTACTTATAAGATGCTCATATCTATTGGAGACATACAAAAGTATTCATACTTATATCTCATCACCTGTGTGTGAGGGTCAATATGTTAAAGAGTTTATTGAATTATCTTATACTCTTGGGTAAATGAGGGCTGTATTAAGGGATTAGAGGTTTGTGCTTGGTTTGTTCTTGGTCTTGGTTTATTAGGATTGGTGTTTTGAGCATTCCATATTGGTAAAGATGGTATTTGGTTTTAAGGATGAAATTATGAGGCGAGGGAATTGATTTGTTGGGTCAATTGGTCTAGGCAATCATCTAAGGTAGATATCCTCCTTTTAGCCCAAATGTAGTTATTTTATAGGGATTCTTGTTCTTCTTAATTTTTTTGTTCATGATCTACAAGGTTATCCTCCTCTTGCTCTTAATTAGTGTTATCTTGATGAGGTGGAGTATTAGGTCTAGATGATGGGAAGATGAGGTATTTCAAGAGATTGGGATCAAATATAGGAGGTACTTTACCCCCCATTCCAATGACTTGGGTGAGAATTTGATCATGGTTTTCATAGATGTATTAGTCAAACTATGCCCTAACCTCATCACTATTAAATAAGTCATTTTTAAACTGATCTTCTTCTTCAGGGATGTACATGTCACTATATATTTCTTCATTATCCCAATTCTTCTCACCTAGAGTCCCAAGGATGTCATTTTCTTGGTTATATCCTTGTCCCATTCTTAGGATTCGGGCATAAGTTTTAATAGGCATGGTGGATGGAGAAGGTGATGTGAGAGTAGTGATTAGGTGTTGTTTTTATATAAGATGATGAGAGAGAAAGTAACTTTGGATACTAATTTTGTCTTAAACCCAAGACTAAGAGTGTCAAGAGGGGTGATTGGGTGTGATTTAGATTTGGATTTGAGGATTGAAGGTTAGAGTGACCAAATATTACCAAAGGTAATAACCCTATAGAGGTTCAATATAACAAGGAGACTAATGTATGAGATTACTAAATGCCTTTTCACACTAACAAGATGACAATTAGATGGGTGGTAGGATGAATAGGCAAGATGATGGGTGCTAGACAAAACCTAAAAATGTTGTAGACTTTGATAATGTTTAATCAAAGTTTGAATTGAATAAAGTGATGACTATGCTAGAGAATGGAGAATGACCACTAAAGTTTTGGTTCCAAGATAAATCTAATACTCAAAGGTGTGCATGTTGATATGAAGATGAAATAGTTTGGTTTTGTCCTAAAATATGGTGTGTCCTAAAGTGTCTCTAGGTATTTTAGGTAATAAAAGGATATGCTAACTTAGTTAACAAATAATACGGGCCTTAGAATAATATGCACATATGCACACTCGATCATAATCCCTATTATTAATCAACCAAAAGGGCATGTAACCCAATGCCAACATTATCTAATGGCTCTATAGGTGAGGTTGTAGGCTGGTGACCCATTATGGAATCTATCATACCTTATTGATCCCATCTGTACTTGATGGTCACCTAGGATCTGATACTAAATATGATAGAAAATTGCCTATTATGATAGGTAGGTCCTAATTTAGACATACACAAAGGTGTCTAAAGGAGTCCCCAAGATATGTGAGGTACATGGGGCCCAAATCTATATAGGGTGCTATCTAATGTCTAGTTTAAATAATAAACTCTTCCCCTTCATGGATGACCTGTATGGGGCCAACCACTTATCCTAACTATGTTGTCCTTGATATTTATACTACATTAGAACATAGAGTTTAGTTGAATGTGTGGTGATGAAATTCACATTACCAACCCCTAGTGACTAAGCATGTGCATGGGGATGAATTCCACATTACGTGCACCCCTAAAAACTAAAATATGTTGAAAAAAATAAAATAAAAGTTTATTTATCTAAATAATTAGGAAAATAAAAAAAGCTCACAAAGATATATAAAAATTCTTAGACTAAGCACTATTCTTGAAAAAACACATGTTAAAAAATTAATCTAGTAACTCCTGCTAAGGTTGTCTTGCATGAAAATTGATTAGTAGTTTTAAAGTAGTAAAAACCACCTCTGATCTTGAAAAAAAGTACTTACATAGTTAGTGCAAAACTAATTCCATAAAGTAAAAAACTGTAGCTGTGTGGCAATACCACAACTAGCTAATATGTGGTTTTGCAAACTATTAACTAACTGTAACTGCATGGTTATGTAAAACTATAGATAGTTAGGCAATATTGTAATTTAAAATTAAAAAATATAGGTCACAATATGTAGTTTTGCTTCTTCAAAAAAAACACTATAAACATAATAATAGAATGGTAAAAATATTCACAAGGTGGCTAAAATATTTAGGGAAGTTAAAATGAATATTTATAGATTAAATAATAATAAGTATAGAGAGAACAAAAATATATTTAGTCAAATGTATATTTTAAGCTATTTACTCAAAACTGACTATTACTAGGCAAAACCATCTATAAGTGTCAGTATTGTAGTTCTCAAAATGTGGTTTTGATATTTATGAAAAAAGGTCAATATAGTCCTAAGGCAAATTTAAAAGTAATTGTAAACTAATGAAAATTTATAAAATATTATGTACACAAAGTTCGTAATAAATTTTCACTAAGTAAATTTAGTATATAAATTATCAAAATCAAAACCGACTATCTATATTCAAAATTGACTATGGATAATGAAAACACCTTTAAAAAAATGTGGTATTACATCAAGTAGCAAAAGGGGTATTTATGGATGTTTTATACCAATTTGAGCAGCACCTCCCTCCTCTTGTGAACATATGATAATCAAGAAGACATAAAATAATTGTTAGACAACCAAGGTTAGTAGTGCAGATTAGTGATTTTAATATAAATATCAAAATCACCTTTTATAAAGGCAAAATTGCAACTCAGGAACAAAAGTGTGATTGTAAATCAATAGTTTTGCTTAGTATAAAACAACTATTAATATTGAGGCAAATAATATTTAATTCTACTCCCTACACGACAAGATGAGTTAGTGTGAACTTACAAAAAGTAAGAGGATATTTATGAAAATAATTTTTGACTTACAAAACTATATTGTATCAAAACCATAGTTTAATAGTCAAAACCACAAATTAAACAACAAATCTACCTATTTCAAGATGCGACATTTTAGAATTCTAAAATCCTACAAAAATAGCTATTTCTTAGTGGTTATAGTGTATGATTAGTGCAAAATCACAATTTTAGTCTTCAATACCACCAATGCAATATTGAATTTTATAAAGAAAAATTGCTTTTTGCCTAGATGTAAAAAAATGGTAAAATTTAGAGCTTTATCTTTGTCCAACTAGTCTTACAAGCTATCAAAACACTTATAACATTCAAAGTGGTTAATTTAAAGGATTTATCTCACTATGGTCACTAATGTATGATTATATTTTTGAGGTATTAATCAAAACTACTATAAATAGTAAGTTTAACCCAAAAGCATAATAACATAAAAAATAGAGAAATGTAGAAACAATTAGTAATTTAGGAGTGAATCCTTACCATCACCTTGTTCCTAGTAAATTCGTTCCAAGATTTTCTAACTGATTCTAATGCTATTTGACTTGCATTTGGATTACTTAATAATGGATTCAAGATGAATTTGATGGCTTCCTTGGATGATTGAGTGAATTTCAAGAGTGTATGAATGCTTTTAGATGGATGGTATGAGAGTATATGGATGGCTTATGGACTTTCTAATTAGCTTATCCATGCTCCAAGCATGGCTATTTATAAGTTGGTAGAGGGAGTTTTGTGGGAATTTTTAATTATTTAGAAGCCTCTAGTTTGGAGAGTTTTAGAATTTTATAGAGGGTTCTCTAGATTTAGAGATTTCTAGGTTAGATTAAGGGATAATAGGGATTGGATGGAGTTTAATAAGGTTTAAGGCTCATAGGGATGTAGGAAATGATAGGGTGGTAGGTTGGTTAGAGGTAGTTGAATAAATATGAATTTTTTATTTGAAAGTGGGCTAGTTGGTAGTTAATAAGGTAGTATTAGTTGTTAAGTAGGATGTTATTAGAATAATATGATAATTAATTGGTCATATGGGTGTAAAAAGGTTGGTAAGATGTAGGAAATGTTTAATAGGAAATTAAATTTTAATTAATTGATTAAGATTATGGTTATAGGGTAAATTAGTGAGATTAATAGAATAATTACGGAGAGTGGATTTAGGTGCATACAGGTATAATGGGTATATAATGTATACAACTATAACATTACTTTGGCCAAAATGTTTCATTATAGTTTTAAACTTCAAACGATGTTGAGTCTTTGTACAAAACATAATACTATCTACTAAATACATCATTCTATGCATTAACTGATAATGAGTAATTTGATGTAAAGGCCTCCTACCTTTTATTAATCATTATCCCTTAATGTGGAAGATGGCTCATGAAAAAAACATACAAAAATTATCTATACATAGAAATTCATCCCAACTTGTCTAATAACCATAACATACTTTTTGAAGGTCTTGAACAAGGTTTCAATAAGTATGATAAATTCAAAATGAAAAGCACAAATACCACCATAGAAATCACTAAGTAATTTCAACCCTTTGACATATAAATTTTATATGCATGTTTACTAAAATCATGCATCAAAAACTATAGGCCATCTAAAGCATACCTTACTACAATTTCTAGCAGTAGTAATAAAAATTATACATCAAGTAATGATTCATATATATATATATATATATTATGATTCAATGTCTATCACTGTTTAAGGCTACATAACAACATCAAATATGATGACATAAAAAAGTTCCCATATGTATTCCACTTGAAATCCCCAATGACCCTATATTTGATCTACTACAATTCTTAGATATTTCAATACATTTACAATTTATAAAGAGTATGAAATCCAAAAAAAACACATCATCACCCTATACCCAATAAACTAGAGGTTACTATTTTAGTAATACTATTCCATTGGACAAGGTAATATTGCTTAATTAAAACCCACACATGTTATTAAAACATAATTAAAGTCACACATTCCAAATTTTCCCCTTAATAATTTATTTTTCTAACATCACTCAAGACTTCCTTTAGTCATTTATTACACCTAAAAATCATCTCTTATTTAGTATTTAAAATTAATGATAGAATGTTTCACTTGAAAATCAACATATACAAATGTCCCTATTATCAAAATGAAAGTTTATAATAATGAGTACATGAAAAATGTAATATCCATTTATCCATCATCCAAAACATATCAACAATCAACAATCATTTAAATAATAGTCAAGAAAAATCTATATCTAGTTGACCACAAATTTTGGATAAAAACACTTAAGAACTCTTTCTGCTAAAAAAATCTATTGTAGTTTCAAAAAGAATAAAAAAGAGATTCCAAACACATTACAATTATTTTTCCCATAACTCAGTAATAAATAAGATTTTAGAAGTTCACAGGTCAACAAAAGGCAAGATACAAGTATGACTCGATTTCTAAGGTAGTCATAGCCATTTTTAGGTCTGTAGGTGGTTGTTACCACTGTCTAAAGATCTAAAAATATACCTAATAATACTTAAAATAAACTTAATAATGCATTCACACATCTCTAAAATAGTTACCAGTTATAAACATAGTATAATTCAGACCTAAATCATTATTATGACCTTATGGGTGAGGGTGAACCCTCACATCCAAGCTCATAATGAGGGTTATAAAATGTATTATTTTTAGTGAGCAAGGGAACTATGAAACAATTTATAAAAACCTCAACAGTCCCAATATAGCCAATTCAAGAAATAAACCATAAATAGTTTTACCATGATTTTACCATGTATGTGTACAACAAGGACTAAGAGGAGAAACCCAACCTTTATTTTCTAAATTTAGTGTTTAATTTCACAACTAGGGTTTCTAAATTTTGCTAACAAGATTATCATTTATAAATAAAAACATAAATAAAGCCCATAAAAATTTTAACGTAGATCATTAAATATTGTTATTTTCATGTGATGAAGAAAATAAAAGCTGGGATTCCTTTTTAAAATTTCCCTTCGAGCTCTACAATTATTTACTTTCACATGTAGACCATGTTTCCTTCCTCTACTTCTACTAATGCCATGCCTTCTATCTAAACCTTTATCTATTTTATCCACTAAATTACATACTAACACCATACTAACCATCATAACTACAACAAAAACCTTTCCTTCCAAATGGAAACTCTCCATGGTAATAACATGCCACATTTATAGGTTAAAATTACTCCTTGTTCCCTCTCACATAATTTTGGCCAAAATACTCAAAGTACCTCCACTAACAACTCCAAAAAATTCCTACTCTACCAAAGAAAAATAAAGTTCAAACAATATCTATCAACCCACATTTACCAAGAAACCCTAATCAATATGCCTTAACCCACTCAATTAAAATTGAAATTTAATCATTTTGAAAGCTATATAAATAGATTTTTTATCATACCATGCAAAATTTAAATCAATCAAACCACCAATTAAGTCAATGAATGGCATAAGGGGTCCAAGGTTTTGTTGGGGTCTAATGACATCCGAAAAGGGGTATTTTTAAACTTTTTGTAAATCAAGCTCACATCCAAGCTCACAATCATAGGTTTCAATCATCAAAACTGAAGACATTCAAATCATAACCACTTCAATAAGTAATAGAATAAAGTCATACATACACATACATATATTTAATCTATGATTTTTTTTGCATAACTAACATACTCACTCATACAAATTCACACAATCATTCAGGAAGAAGAGTTTATATTAACACATTTGAAGTGCAATAATTAAAGTCTGACTCAAAAAGTAATTTAATATAGTTAAGCAATTAACAAAATGAGTCTGCCTAAAACAATCATTACTTAAAGTAAATATACATACATATAACCACTCAAGTGAAAACACACTAAGTTAAACATAAAATCAATCAATAAAACATGACTGTATGTGGTTATTTTGGTTTTTGATACTTCTACCCATAAATATTGTGATTTATTTCCCTCTTCCCTATGATGCCGTCTCTCTAATTTTTTTTGTGAGGGGTCCACTATCCTGAATCCATCTCATTAGAAAAGGGGTAGTTAGTATGAGCTATATAAAAAGAGAAAAGTGATATATTTGAAATGTAAATACATTAAATGAAATGTTATTTATTCAACATAACAATAATAAAATCATTTTAGTATACAATTCCCAAAAATGATGATAATGTTGTATATATTTATATATATCATAAAGCACTCATGTACTAAAATAGAAATTAAATTAAATCAAACTAAAAATATACATCTAATTATACCACACAACTCAACAACTAACTAAATCAATAGTCTAACATTTGATTAAAAATTAATGCTACTCGTAAAGAGTAGGATAAGATTTAACAATTTGAATTAAGTGAATCACTCACCACAATAAATAAGTATTTTTTACTTGATTCTTTAGGCCTATCATTTATTCTCCAATCCATAGTTTTGTAACCCTAAATTAAGATATGGGCTATCTAGGGTTAATAAATATAGAATTAGTTATAACAAAAGGGTGATAAACTAATATATAACATGTTAATTGAAATAAAAATTGGATAAATAATATTTTGAATTTATACAACTGAGATTGCTAAATATAATAATGTACATTTATTTAAAGATATTACAATAAATAAAAAACAATGGTACTTAACTAGTTTACTATGCATAGGTAGATCTAGAATGGAAACATGTGCAAAATATGTAGGATCAATATCTTGGATCAATAATCTAATTCTATAAATTGTATTTTTCTGACTGTGGTTACAACCATTGGTTCTAGACACTACTATTGACACTAGTGTCTAACTATGATGCATGTTTCCAATACAAAATAATGACTAGATATGGATGTGAACAACTTTGTCATTATACATTCTCTATCACATTTTTACTAAAGTATTTATATTTGGGATATAGGTTTTCACTCTTCTATAATTGATAAAATTCTGGGTCTTCACCCTTGGAATGAGTTTGTTAAAAAATGGGCTAGTGGGCTCACAGTGTTGAGCTGCTCTAAAGATCCCTCTATCAATGAGTGCTACTTACATATCTAATACTCTAAGGCCTCAAACTTATTTAGTTCTCGCATATACATGACAAATCATGTACATAAGGGTGAAATACACTATATGAAGATGCATGCAGTGACCTAGCTTGTAATTTCATAAATATTTATCATGGGATACTCTTTGAATACTTTAGACCTATAATGTGATTAAACCTATGCTTGATATGAAAATAGGGATGAAAAGGGTAGATTAGAGTTCTTATGCAATTGATTAATTTATATTTTATAAATATTCACTTGGTATTTTATAGATGAGGAATGAAAAGGCATAGATTTGAATTTATACCAAACCTTTAAAATATCTCATGATAAGGTTTGATAAGACAATGAAGCTGACCCATGGTTTTGATAATTTTGTAATTTGGATGACTTTTGGCTACTAGACATTAGATGAGGATTTAGACACTACTTTTAGTAGTAGTGTCCCCTTGTGGCTGGTAGTGTCTAGAAGGCTAGGAAAAAGTATGGATCTAAAACTAATAATGAATGATGTTTATCTAGTTTTAAACTTTTTATGTAGTGTAGGGGATCTGGGTCATCATAATGATATGTATCAAACTAAAAAATAAACATTTAGGCATAATGAGATGAGGATTATGAGCCTTTAAGAAACAACGAGGGCTAAAACTAAAGGGTAGATCCCTGATTAATATTTGTCAAATGTACAAGACTAAGATGTTATAATATTCAATTTTTATATCTACAAGACCCTTTAATCTAATAATGCATAAAGATGAAATTACTAGGTTAAAGGAAATAAATGTGTACCTAAGTGTCTATTACACACCTTGCCTTTACTTGAGCCCAATTTGAGTGCTTTTATGGTGTATGTAATGTAACCAATGTGAATGTTATAATGTGAATAAGTGAATATAATCTAAAATTTTAAATAATCAAAATACTTAAAAATAAAAAGAACAAGGAATGAGTACACCTGTGTCGATTAAACCATGTTGTCTCTTAATGTTTTGGATTGGTAAAGATACTTACTTATGAAGTATTGGAGCTAGATATGATTCATACATTAACCTTGGAATCTAAAGAGGGATATTAGAAATTATTATGCCCCCAATTTGGTGTAATGATGAGTTGTGACATGGTCATTGAGATCATTATATCTCAATCACATATCTCAAATGTGAATATATATAATATAGTGACGGTGAGTAGTTTAATCAACTCATCCTATAAATATGATGAGATTGGATGACTTATTCACTCAAATATATAAATATGGTGAGGTTGAATTATTTAATCACTTCAACCCATAAAATGAACCCACTAATACAATAAGAAAGGTTCGATAATAGTACATTTTGGTGTAATCAATGCATCTTGGTGAGTATTATAATTGGTAAATTTTGATTTTTTTGGTACAATATCATGGTATATACACTTATAATATGTTTAAACTAGAGTATATTTATCATTAATATGAAAAAAATTGTTTCAAATTTATTCCAAATCAGTGTAATGTATAGGATTCTGACTCAAGTTTATATCTAAATCATGAAAATGAACTAGAGATTGTGAAAGTGTCAAGATCATGTATTTATGACATGCCCCCATTGAATTTTTGAGATACTGAGTAAGTGTATAATAGAGGTCATGTTTATATGACATGCCCCCACTGTAATTTGGAAATTATGAAAATGTGTAAGTGTGTTGGTCATGCCTTTGTGACATGCTCCCACTATAATTTGGAAACTATAAAAAATATGGAGGTCATGCTTCTATGACATGATCCTAATTATATGCTCCCCTTTTGAGGTGAGGTAAATAGAATCTAGTAGGTATCTCACCTTAAAAGATAAGGTAACTTAATAATATGTGTATGAATCATGTAACATATAGGGATAACATGGGGAAGTAGATATATCAATTATGCTCATAGTATGTGATCACATCAATTTTTAAGATGCATGATATATATCATGACAATGTATAGAAAATAATAGTATAAGATCATAAAATAATCAGGCACACACACAATATCAATAAATGTAATGTAAAAGATTGATACAAGGAGATTACATACAAGGGGCATGTTTAAATGCCACATAATTAAAGGGATGAGATATTTGAATGTCTAATCCACATATAATGAAATATTCAAATGTCTAATCAACATAAAATGGCATAAGGGCCAAAAATAAAAGAACATGTTTAAATGATCCACAAGCAAGACAATAAAAATTGATATAAGACACTCAAGGAATTAAAAATGTGAATAAATGAATTATAAGCAACCAACATAAACATATTATACTAGTTCCTATATATATGTGTTAGCAAAAAATGTTATGTAGTTTAACATATCAAGTACACTATGAAATATATGAGCATGTATATAGACATGTGTAAGTGTTAGCATATAAGATCAAACATGATAATGTATAAATAATCATAAAGAATATGCAACCTATATCAATCGTGATTAAAGAAGTAGATTCCCCCAACATACTATATGATGTGAGTATAATAAAGGTATAACATCTAGAAGTGCATAGATCATGTGTCTGTGTATGCTTGTATCACACTCAAAGATGTGTGAAATATATGCATATATAGGAATGAAATTTTATGATATCTACCAACATAAAGCAAACAACATAGATGACAAGGAGCTAGTAAAATCTAGGCATGTTGAATATTTTTGTATTTTAAATTATTTGAATTTTTTTGATTTTTTTGAATATTTGAAAGGAAAAAGGCTATGCTATGATCCCATCCAAGGGATGCTCATAGGTATCTATAAGCTCAGAATATGGTATGTGAAACTGGTGGTACCACCAAGGAGCATACATTAGTGTCATATTTATATTTGTATTATGTCTAATGATCCGATGATAGTTACAATATTGTGATCTTTTTATAATAATGAGTCTACTACTTAACTTGTGTCTATTAGGATGTAAAGAGATCATATTGTGCTCAAGTAACATAGGAAGTATTGTATGTAGAGCATTTTGTTGTGTTATAATATGTAAAATCTATTATGGAGACTTATATGAAGTTTTCTTATTATTAATAAGATATATCAACATTTGTCCCTTGTAAGGTTAAATTAATGTTTTTAGCCAAGAGGGATGGATTGAATAACATGGATTTACATGTTCATCTAATAATTTTACATTGCCCTTATTTAAATGTTCTTATGTATCCTTTGTTGACAAATTTGACTTGTTTATACTAGGACCTTTAGGTTTGAATAGGCTGTGCGAAAGATACTCAAGTGAATCAAAATTTAATATTTATAATTATTCATCAGTCATAATATGAGGAAGTTGAACGTCACTATCATTGTAGTCTAAAACTTTTCCATCTTGTTTCTCAACTTTAACCAACAAAGGAATCTCAAATGTTAGATTTTATCTATATTTTAGTATCATTGGCTCCTTTAATAATGGTAATTTTTCTAACTGTGTATCTATGTTCACCTCAATAGCTAGTGTATTAAAATCATCTTGAGTTAAATGAGTTATTTTGCTTAAACATGTTGATGCTAGTTTTGACATGTAACTAAAAATTAGGTAGGGGATGTTAATCCCTCTCTCTCCTAAAAGGAAACTCATGTGAACAAGTCTGCCCAAATTTTTGATTACCAGGTCTTGGTATATAGGGTAACCCAATCAGTCGATGTGAACTATTCAATGTCAAGGGTCCATTTATTTATGATTTGAATCGAAAGAATTAACTCCATCTAAGATATTCAATAAGGGTCATGCCTCCAAGATTTTATTTCCTTCACTAACTGACTCCTCTCATTGGTTTATCATGCCCAAGAATGCAATGATGTAATAATAATGATAAAATTTCAAGACAATATGTAGAAAATTAATTAAGATAAGTACTTAGATTCAAATTGTTGTATTCCTAAGTTAACCTCATTATAAAAAAGAGAGAAAGATTAAAGAGAAAAATGATTGCTACAGACACAAGTGACATTGAAGTTATCTAACTAAATGAATTCCCATTTAAACTAATATTTAGTTGATCCATACTTATCACAAAATTTACTGAATATGGTGCAATATTTTGAGAGAAAGTAGCTATAAGAAATAAGGGAATTAATACCATAACAATGTGCATGAAATGTCCACAAGGACTTAACAGTGATCTAGTTATTAGAATTTTATTTTTGATTAAAATGTACTAAAATTTATACAATCATCAGACTCAAAAAAGTAATTATTTAAATAATAAGCTAAAATAAGAGAAGGGAAGAGATTACCCTAGAAAAGGAAAAAAAGAGTCTGGTTTTATATGTCTCCTTTCACAATCCACAAAGAGATAGACCTTATCATGGTATAAGAGTTGTCCTTAAATAGGCATGCATGCCTATGGAGTTCAAATGCAAACTCAAATATAAATTCAAATTCAAATTCACTTCAATGAGGTAGTTGTAAGAATCTTTGACATGGCTAGCCCACTTGAGGCTCGTTGGGAATGATATGCATTGAATTGCATCATGCGGATAATTAAAAATGTGCTAAATCAAATCAAGAATAAATTCCCACAAGGAATTTAATTGGGATCATGTTGAGACCATCAGTTGTTAACATTTTGTGTATTTAGGATGATGTCTCTCTAAGGCAAATATTTTATCTTTTATGCTTCATCTTTGATCCTCATGCATAGATCAAATTGATTATTTTTGGCTTATTCATAATTTAGTTGGGCCAAGATTTGATTCTATAAATCAAGTTGGACACATAGTTCTTTCTTGGTCTCTAGTAATATTGATGGCCAAATAGGCTAATAATTTCAAGTTCATGCCTTGTTGGATCATAGTCAGTGTTCCCTTCATTTTGATAGGTTCCCTACAACGTGGCTCTATTTTATGTTCTCTCTATTTTTGTCTTGAGACACGCATAGAATTTACTTTTTTGGGCCCCAATTGCTATTCAATAGCTTTTCGATGCTCCTAGGATCTCTTCTTCTTTATTTTCTTTAGCCCTTCTTACATCCACATGGCCTCTTTTCATTCACCTAGATTCCTAAGCTCTCATCCCCTTTGGTGATATGTGTCGATTTAGCAGATCGCTGGGATTTTGACTTTGTCTTATAAATGGTCTTACCTCTATGATACTGGGCTTCAAAACATCACCACATGGTGGCATCCCACTCACCTATCTAGAGTAGAGGCTCTATGATTTATATGAACTACTCTAAGATGTTAGGTCATTAGGATTATGCCATGTGTCACTATCCCACCAACCCATTGATGTGAGAGATATTCAATTACACAGATGGCTTTGGGTCTCTAGGTCACTAAGATTTCACCACATGGCATCATTCTACTAACCCATTTTCTTAAAACTCTATTGACATGGATTATTCTAGGGTGATTTATTAAAAATTGACTACATCTTTTGAAGAAGCAAAAAAGTGCCATGTGGACTTGAGATACTTTTGTGAAGTTAGCTAAGTGTTGAAAGCCCTTTTTTGAATAGGCTTGAAAATTTAGGTGCCATGATTGGGAAGCATCAAAACACCTATGGACACAATAGAAAGAAACCCAGTCAACAAATAAATTAAAAAATAATGGATAAAGAAATTAAAAATAAAATGGTGAAGCATTTGAAAATAAATGGTTGAGATCATTTAAATTAAAAATGACTAAGATTGAAAATGAAAAGATGACTAAGTATAAAACAAATCAGTACATAGACTTAGCCATTTTTGTTTGATTTAAAATCAAATTTCATCCATTTACATGAAAGTGACTAAGTTAAGAGGCAAAATGTTATAATCATTTAATCATTATGAACTAAAATAAAAGAGTATGGACAAAATCACTCAAGAAAATGAGTAATAAAATCTAAAATAGTTAGATAATTTGTGCAAACCTAGGTTGAAATAGCCCAAAAATAAGCTATAAAACATGTTGTAAAACATAAGAAAACAAGCATACTAAGACTTATCAGATTGATGCAAATTCAGATTTTAAAATTGAATCAACCTAAGATGTAAATTTCTATTCTGAGTGTTTTAAAATGTAGAGTTAATTTTGTAGGATTGGCTAGAACAATGAAGCACATTCACATTTAAATCTTCACATCTAGTATATTGGACTCCCAATAAGGTCAATTCAAACAAGCAACCACCAGAATCTTAGGAAGTATAAGATTAGACTCCAAAGCAAAAGAGGGTCCCCATTTTTAGACTAAAAATAGGGCATGTTGTTTTAGACAACAAAAAATGGTGACTACTGTTGGGAAATAATCCTGAGTATTTTGAGAATTTAGAATATCTATTTCATAAAAAGAGAAAAAACATTAGTTGTAAGAAAATACTTAGAGCAAACCAAAAACTAATAGGCATGACATTTTATAAGAATAAGTGACATTCTAAGCTATTATTTTTTCAAAACCATCAATGTGTGATCGAGTTATTTATTCATTTCTTTTGCATTCACACAACATAATTTATATTTGTGTAAGGCTAGAACTGTTGAAGGAAAAAAATTTAAAATTTAGCTTGGGGGGGAAGTGGTTTGGGCATTGATTTACTACCAGTCAGGAATTTATGTACCTATCAAAAATACCTATGGTCCCTTCTTAAAACCTTGCTCCACTGCCAACCAAGCTAGAAAGCCTATGGTGGAGGCTGTCGAGATCGCCTTTTCAAGGAGAATTTCAAATCTTATATTTTAACTCAATTTTTTTGAAAGGAAGATTTGAAATTCATCCATAAAGGGTTGGATACCAAACCAATTTTATAATAAAATCAATAAGTCCATGATAAATTAAAATAAACCAAAATCAGAGCAATGTTACATTTTATTTAGATATGTCATTAAGTGTATTAAATGGTTTTAAACATTAAGATAGTTGTTCTAAAATTCACAAGTCCTATTATAAATCATTGAAATTTAGATCTTAGGAAATGATCCAAGTAATAATAATAGTGTCATACAATTTTGTCTAGTAAAATTTTCAATTGGGCTTTCTAAGTGGCATTTTTGTTGTCCTTACAATAGCCTGCCACTTCATTCCTATGATTAACAATGGGAAAACAAGGACATAAGTAGTTGGGATAAACCCAATGAAGAGGAGAAAAATAAAACAAATTAATCAAAACCTAAACTAACTAACAAAGAATAGGATATATAAATAGAAATCAAAAGAGAAGTTTTTTACAGGGGATCCCAAGCCACTAAAGCTTGGAAGTAATGCCTTAGGAATTGTCCATTGATAGGCAATGGGACATCCTCACCAATAAGACACCTTAGGTGGAATGCATTTTCTCCTATGATTTCATAAATTTGGTAGAGATTGAACCATAATACATCAAATTTTGCATGTTGTCCCTTTTGTTCATGAGCCCTATCCCATAAAAGGACTAGAACTGAGATCTAGAAGGCCTTTACTTTAACCCTTTTGTCAAACTAGTGTTTGACCCCCTCTTGATGTCTACTAAAGTGTAGCAAGGATACCTCTCATTTTTATTCCAATTGCATCAGGTTCAAGAGGTGGGCCTCTATTGGATCACTAATTTCTAGGTCTTCTTTAGTGAATAACAAGGTAGGGATTTTTAGGTTGGTTGGGAAGATAAGATTTTGGCCATACACCAAATGATAGGGGGAGGTACCCAAAACAAATTTTACCCTAGTTTTATTTGACCATAAATCAAATTTAATCATGTTATGCCAATCCCTTGGGTTTGTTTCTATTTTTTTCTTAATTATACTCAATAAATTCTTGTTTGTTGATTTAACCATCCCATTACACTATGGATAATAATTGGAAGAAAAATTATGAGTTACTTGATGATCATAATCCCATTTAATAAATTAAAGGGAGGAAAAAGAAGGGTCATTATCACATACTTGTGTGGTGGACATACCGAACCTTGTAGCAATGTGTTCATCTAAGAATTGAATGACTATGTTTGTGGTGTAATTCCAAAAAGGTTGGGCTTCAACTGAATGAGTATAGTAATCCATCACTATCAAAATAAATTTGTGGCTAGTAGAGGAATTAACGTTGATGGCCCTTGTAAATTCCAATCCCCATTTGGTAAAGGGTCAGGCCTCAATGACTAACGATAGTGACATTGCTAGAGTGTATTCATAATATATAATAACTTAGCAAGTGTGGTAATTACTCACATGCATGTGATCATCATTGAAAATATGTAGCCAATAGTACCCTACCCTCAGTATTTGATGAACTATAGTACTTTTTGAACCATGCCCAGTTCCATATTTCTCATGAAAGTCTATAAGTACTACAACTTCTTCTTCCTTATTCAAGCATCTCATATATATGCCTTCATGGTTTATTTTATAGAGACTGCCAGTTTTGATCATGAAATGGATACTTATTAAACACAAAGCCATATGTTTCATGGAATTTAGGTGCCTAGGACACTCTTATTCAATATATATCTAACAATATTTATGTAACAATTGTCTTTTATGCTATCATGCACCAAGTACTATTGGAAAATGGTTTGGGGATCCACTTTGGCCATGATTCTATAGAGTCCTTGTTCTTAGATGATATTCATTATCTTTAGCTCAAGGTCTAAATCTTGAAGTATGGTCATATATTTACCGTACCTTCCCCCAATTCATTTTATATTAGCAATGCCTTCATGGCTGAATCAGGTACCATAACAAACACCTTGTTGTACAAAATGTAATGCATGAACTTTTTAATAGCCTTGATCAAGGCAAAGCCTTGTTTTTCTAGTGTAGAGTATCTAAGTTTATAATTATTGAGTGGGATACTCATGAAATAAATCAATAGTTCATCTCCCAAATCTAACTTTTGTGTTAATACTATGGCCATAAAGTACTTTGATGAAAATGAGTAAAGGTAAAAGGGCTATATACAGTCAAGACTAATGAACACTAGTGTGTTATAAATGGTAATATTGATTTGGGTGAAATATATCCTTGCATCAATATTCTAATTCACCTTAGTATCCTTATTCAACATGTTATCAAGTGATTTGATTATCTCTACAAAACCCATGATAAATTTTCTCACAAAGTTAATCTTATTGAAGAAACTCTTTAACTCTTCCTTGGTACTAGTATGTGGGATTTTAAGATTGATTCCACCCTATTAGGGTATATAGAGATCCCCTCTTAGAGATAATGTGGCATAACAATTTACCTTCAGTCACTCTAAATATGTATTTTTTGGGATTAGATAAATTCCCATGGTCTCTACACCTCTGCAACACTTTCCTTAGATCTTTTACCTAATCTGATCTCTTATTGGAGAAGACTATAAGGTCATCCATATAAATATATTTTCACTTACCCATTGGGTCATTGAAGGTAATATCCATGGCCCTCTGAAAAGTGGCACTTGTGTTGATTACGTCAAAAGGCATTCTTTTATAGGCATAGGTGCCCCACTTGGTGGTGAAATCTATCTTGATGTTATCTTCATAATTGACTACCACTTGGATGTAGCATGATTACCCATCAAGGAAAGACATCATTTTATCACCATTCACAATATAAAACACCTCATACAATGAAGGTAAGGGGTAGTTATCCTTTTTAGAAGCCTTGTTTAGGTTATAAAAATCAACAAATACTCTAGTCTCCCCATTCTTTTTCTTCACTCTAGTACTAGGTTTACAACCTATGTAGAATGTTTCATTATGAATATGATCCTCGCTACTAGTAGTTTTTATACTTATTTAAAAATCAAGGGTTATAGTAGTGGATTTATAGGCCTCTATCTTTGTCTAAATGGCTTGATTCTATGCTTGAAGGGGATAGTGTGTGTCTGAATGGAAGTATTGAAGACCTTGAGATATTCCTAACTCCATGATATCACATACTTGAATTCCTTGAGGGTTTGAAAAAAATATCACTTCTATTTTATGGTGTAAGTGGTGTCTAACAATACATTCTTCATTGCATTTTCACTACCCAAGTTGCACTAATCATACAACATACCCTTGAATAGGGTGGACTTATTCTCATTTTCATGATAGTCCATGTGAAATAACCTTTCAAGTGAGACCATTATTTTAGGTATGTTATTGGTCTTTAGGTTTATCATCTCATCCTCCTCCAACTCAAACTCTTATTGACCATCCTCATCAATGATTTGATCTATAAACATTGGTGATGAATTTTAATATGTGTTGGTCATCATTAAAGAGCTATAAACCTTTGATGTTATTGGGGAATGAATGGGTAGAGACTAGCTCTACTAAGAATCTTCTCATTCTTGAATCGGTAATGTGTTCCAAGGTACTCATAGTAGTAGTGAATGTATCGACTACATAATTCTTCTATCTAGGTAATGTTTAAATGTCAAAGGCATTAGAGTATTCAATTAGGTTCTAAAGTCAATTGTAATATCTAGATAAACATTTATCATTGCAATAATATTGGCTTCTAAATTATCTAAATACCAATTCAGAGTCACCTAATACCTTGATGTTTTTCATTTTCTTGATAAGGGAAAAAAATAGACCTTGGACCAATGCTTCATACTCAACGAAATTATTAGTAAAATTTAATTATAGATGGTAAGTGGATAGATAGGAATTAATTATTGGATTGATCAATTACACCCTAACAACACATATATTATTAGACTTTAAACCATCAAATTTCAACATCCACAAGTCTGATAATATTATTAGTGCTGGCACCTTGGGAAGGAGTAGTGTTTCTATAATATTTACCTCATAATAAATAGTCAGCTCTAAACTACCATCCCTAGCTATGTAGTGGCTTGGAATTAATTATAAAGAACACAAACATTATTCTCTCTCATTTTATTCACCACACCCTAGGCCACCACATGTGAGAGTGATATCTGAGAAGGATATCAACTCTGACACTTCATAAAAGTCTTATCCATCTAGTAGATCCATTTCTTCCACCTTTGAGGTCTACTGCATAATGAACATATTAATAGAAAGGGAATTATTCATCCCTTCTTTATTCAGGATCTACACTCCCAATTTAGATTCCTCATAGAGGATCTCATTTGTTCTATTGTACTCAATGATCATATATACCACCTTGGGTTCCTGTTCTATTATGATTTGGTAGGGTAGGCCATGCCAAGGTAGGCACATATGGCTAAAATTAATGGCTTATATCTATTCAAAGTCCTTGTAATATTGAATCCATAACATGTCATAATAATTTAGGATATCCACCACTTAGATATGGATGTATTGTTAAATCCTTAGATTATAATCCAACTGCATTTGAATATTTTTCAACTCTCCAACTACCATTACCTCCATTTTGTCTAGTAGGACAACCTTTCAGGTTGAATTCATAGGTGTTATACCCAACTAAGGGTCTCTAACTGCTCAAAAACAAGGGTCTCTAGTTTCTCAACAACATGCTCTTGAACCTCATTTAACTTAGGTCCCATGGCTTGATCATTTTATTCATCAAAGAAATAAGAAGGTTCATCAAACAAAGGGAAAGAGAGTTCACCATGCTTATATTCTCCATCCAATATTGACAAGTGAGGTTTGTCAATCTCATCTTCATATTTTTGGAACATTTACATGTATGTGTGACCTATATCTCCTCCTTAAATCATTTCACCTTCAAGAGTCACTTCTTCAACCTTATTTTCATGAAAACCTCCTAGAATAACCACATCTTGAGGTATGATTTGACCATGTTCTTCATTTTTGATAATACTTTCCACTTCATGCTCAAGATGGTAATCACCATGATGATGTTCATATAGAGTAATTATGATGATCTCATCTTCATTCTCGCTCATGATAGTCTCTTGATAAGCCAAGAAATGTATTTTCTCTTGTTCACTTACCTCCCTTAAAACAAGTTCCTCTTTATTATGGAATTAAATGAAGGGTGAATGGATAGGTTCATGAGTCTAAAATGTAGGATTTGGAGTATGGAAGGTGAAGAGAGTGAAAATGGAATATGAGATGAAGGAGAGGACTTAGGAATGGACTTTGAAAAGAGGCAAGCACTAATAAGCTCAAAATCAAATTGGGAATGAGAAGTAGGGTTTTCTATGAGAAGAGCATGAGGAAGAGGAGGTAAACCTTGGGGTAAAATCAATTAATTATTTTCCTTCCACTTGATCAACACTTTATCCACATCAAATATAGCTTGATAACTCTCTTGAAGGGGTGTAGATGGGGTGTGTTTATACATGGGATTTTCTATTGGGTCTAAATCATCCATTATACCTTGACTAAGGAACCTTATTATTGAATCTAATTCTTCAATATGTTTATCTATATTCTCTTGGAAGAGTGTTTCTAGGAGATCATGCACATCATCATGATGAGGAGGAGTAGATTCATTTTTTTCTTCATACTCTTGAACAAAAATATTCTCTTCTTTCTTACCCCACGTTTCCACTATTTCATTCTAAATCATGATCTTCGGATTGGAACTCTCTTCTTGAGGATAGATTGTAACTTCATCTTTCTCAAGATCTTGAGTTGGTTCATGACAGACATTTCTCCATCTTGTAATATTGACATCATGCTAAGGGGATTGAGAAGATTGAGGGGAACTAGGAAGAGTTTTCACATGCATAGGAAGAGTTGCTTGAGGATGGACATGTTATTTTCCAAAAGAATTAGGATGATTTTATTTAAAATAGGCTCAAAATCTAAGGAATTGAAATAATTAGTTTCCATAGAAGGCCATTCCAATGTCTTTTGGTGTTGGATTGCTAGGTGCAAAGGATTAAAAATAAGAGTAGTTAATGCATTAGATGGGTTAGAAGGTTAGCTCATTTTATTTTGTGAGCAAGTGCTATTTGATATAAGGGATTTGGTGTACAGGGGAAGGGTTTATTTTTTATAGGAGAAGGCTATTTTGAGATGGAAGAAGGGGTACAAGGATGACTGAATTGAGTGGATTGACTTCTCCACCTTACTAGTTTCTCCTCCATGGATTGCATGACTTGATATTACTTAAAAAAGCATTCCTCCTTGTACATAATTTCTTGATGATATCTATTTCACTCTTTCAACTTATCTATTTACAACATTTGCTTCTCAAACTCCAACATTATCTCCCTAGCACTCTTAGATTCACTAGGAGAAGGATAGTTAGGAAGGTTGCTTGAGGTGATTCCATAAACAACATGAGCTTGATCAAAACTATATGAAGTAACACAAGATCCATATAACTCAACAATGGGATTATAAATACCAAATATGATTTCTTGATGTGCCAGGGTTTCTTAACCAGTTGATTCAACTTGGATTCACCATTGGTGTTGATTGAAATGCCTCCAAAAGGCTAATTAATCAAAGAACACACCAAGAATTCTTCAACTCCTTAGATAAATGATCTCATCAGGCATGCCAAAAACTATTGATGCTTGGATTTACACCCTTGAGAAGATGCTCAACACTTCTCATCCAAGTGATAAAATGGAATCATCTCTCTTGCTGTGGGTGACAATTTCATTGAGATGAATCTCTAGATTAGGGGATAGCTCCCCTTGATACAATTTTAAATCTCATATATTTACTATTAACAACTTAGGGAGATGAAAAGGGTTAAAATAACTAGAATGTAAACCTATTCTACTGGGGCTAATGCACCAAAATATTTTTTATACTCATACCTTGAACATACACTTGAAACAAGGACAAGTTACATATACACTTCACTCAATGTCGGCTCTCTCTCTCTCACATCAATGTTTTAACATGGGGCCTTAGAGATGGCATAAATTTAGGAATACTTAAGCAATAGGCATTCCAAAACCCTCTATTGAATTAGCTATTCACTGTATCTACAATCTCTTCAGATACTTCTTGTTGATTTTCAAGAAGGAAATCACAATACACTATGTACTAATGGAATTAACATGCGAAGGTAGATTAAAATTACACTTGCATAAGACTAATACCAAACATGTATACTTAATGCACTCTTTGAATGAGGTAAAACACATGTCTTTATTGATTAAAGGTAATATTTTGGTAGGGATTCACAATACTAGGTAGAGAGATGCTCAAATGAGCCAAGAGAATCCATACTTATAGCCTTTGGGAGGGAGGTCAAGCAAAGGGAGTCCAAGAGTCACTTAAATGTGTGTCATCTTGAAATAATCAATTACATTAGTAGGTGGGAGAGAATTGGGCAAGCTATGCTATGTCACTAAATGGGTTAGTTAAAATTAGTTACAACTGAACTAAAAGCATTAGTTATATTTGTTACAACTAAACCAAAGCCTCAGTTATATTTTCCACTTGTTACCTTTATCCTCACTTTTTGGTTCCCATCGAGCCTTTATTTTAAACTCTAAAAAATAGTTTTTTTAGTTTGAAATATATGTGTTATGGGTTGTCACTCCTCGGGCATTTATTTCCTTAGACTTCTTGTCTTGACACTTTCCTAAAAGAATTTATTTAGGTCTTTTGTTTCCTTTGTTCTTTTCCTTCAGATTTTCACTTGGTCCTTTATGCCTTAAACAATTTCGCTAGACAAAAAATCTAAAGGGAATCATGTTTTCTTTATATCTGGTAAAATGTTCAAAAGAATTGGACTTTGGAACCTCTTCAAATTTTTTGAAAGAATTCATCAGATAATTTCTATTTGTTCCTTTTTGGTTCCTTTAAATGACCCTTCAAAAAAGTGAAAAAGACATTTTTTGAAATAAAACATACCCTTTAGCTTCTTGCAAGTGACCCTTTGGAAAAGTTGTAAGTGTCTCTTATGAAAGGAAAATACCTTTCAGATTTTTTGAAATGGTCCACTAACCTGTGGAAATAATATTTCAAGCTTTTTGAAAAAATTCCTTTGGGAAAGTTGAAATTCCCTTCGAGAAAGTTGAAAATGTCCACTTAGCCTGAAAAGGTCCTTCAAAAAATTTGAAATGTACAATTTTCCAACAAAATATATCCTTTAGAAAAAAGGAACATACCCTTCAAAAAATTTGACTTGGATAATTGTTTTGAAAGAATTATGTCGAACGAAAAGTCTGAAAAATAACCCTTTGAGAAAATTACTTTGAATAATTTTTTTGAAAGAATTTTGAAACTTAAACAAATACCCAAAAATAAAACTTCCAAAAGAAATGACACTTAGCAAAGGACCAAAATAAACCTTCCAAAAGAACTAGACTTATAAATTTATTGTGGCTTGTCAAAAAACACTTCTTCCAAAAAAAAGCTAAGTACTAGACCTGGCCAAAAATATAGACTTAGATGATTTTTTACAAATAGAGGTGCCCAATTTTGGCCTGAAGGGCCAAAATTTGGTCAATAGTTCCCTTTCTAGAACTATCTAAAAGAATGGACTTCTTCTAGATTATCTTCATACTCATTTTCATCTTTAAATGGAAATTAGTAAGTGTTTAGCATGAAGGCCATGTTTGGGTTCCCTCCTAGGTTTTGGTTATCTTTAGGAGTAGGCACAATATCCATATTATCCACCTTGTTCTAGAAGGTGTTTGAAGTAACCAATAATTATACATAGTTAGTTTCTATGTGGTTTATGGTATTAAAGCAACCTGGACCAAGTGTTTAAGGCTAGGTCTATAAAATTCACAGAATGGGAAGCATTGTTGTTTTGATTGACACTATCAAGAGGAGTGGGTACATTCCCATTATTAGGCCTAGATTTTCATTGCATATTAAGTTTTTGTAAATTAAAATCCCTACCCTAAGATTGGTTATTATTATTTTGGTTAGAATTTTGGGGTCCTTACCTACGCAAGATGGTCATATTGTTAGAGAGTTTTTGAAATAATTATTTCAAATTACTTACCTTAGAATCTATGTTATTACTAGATTGGCCAACCAATTGAGGTTGCAGGATATTCATAGGTACCTGAGTGTGAGTATTACTAACATTACTTTGTATATTTAAGTAGGATGGGAGGGTCTACTGAGTGTTTCTAGATGTAATATACCCACTGGTGCTTGACACATTTACAATGCTATTATATATCATTGGGAAAAGTATTAGTTATTTGATTAGGGGAATACATGGTTAGGAGGCATATAAAGTAGACCACTGGATTGATAATTCATTAGATTTAGATTATAAATCAAATTAGGATTTGCATATAGGGCTCTTAAGATAGAATTCATAAATGAGTGTGTTGTTTTAGGGCCTTATTGATCATTGGTATTTGGTTGTATTCACCTAGATGATCCAATGAAGGGAAAGGACCTAGTCTATAACCTTGTGGCACCATATGTTTCTCAATGCTGATAGCTTCATTATAAGCCAATAATAATGATGCCAAAATTATTGGGGTTATTCTTAGGAACATAGATGTCATTGAATCTAGAGCCCTAAGGTAGGTCTATATGGTAGCTACTTTGGTTTGAATATAAGGGTCCTTCAAACATTGATATAACTTATGAAGTGGAGTATTAAACATACTCATGGGTTCATTGTCTTCCCTCTTGGAAGTTGTAAATTGATGATATAAGACTCTAGGGTCAATGGGGATTCTAAAGTGGTTTAAAAATACCATTTCTAGCTTAGCCCATGTAGTAATAGATCCAGTGGGTAGCCCAATGTATCAAGAATATGCTGATTCCCACAAAGAGTAGGGAAACAATCTACATGAAACATCCTCATGTTAGACCTAGGTTCTAATTAAGACATCCTTAAGGGCTCGTATGTGTTCCTTAGTGGTTTGGACACCTCCTACTATGAACTTAGGATAGAACTTGTCTAAATTTTTGGGCAAATCATGAGCTAAACTTGGGACATTTACAAGTTATTAGCCTCCTTATCCAAGCT
The DNA here is from genome assembly GCA_037957365.1 of Torreya grandis. Lineage (NCBI taxonomy): Eukaryota > Viridiplantae > Streptophyta > Pinopsida > Cupressales > Taxaceae > Torreya > Torreya grandis. The sequence continues at coordinate 4,652,450 of JARHVA010000416.1, forward strand.
AGGCCATTTTGGCTATTGGTAAATATTAGGGAATAAGAAATGGGTTAACAAAAGCGGTAGATGCAACTATGGTTAAAATACCAACTAACTGGATCGGTTTAACTTTTTATTTTTTCTTGTTAGCTCTTATTTTTGGTATTATATGGTTAGGGATTTCTAAGAGTTCCAAATTATCCCTAACAGTCTTTAATTTGGTGGTGATCTTTCTATTCTTTAGCTTAAGATACTGTTGTGCTCACTAGGATAAAAGGGTTTTGAAGTATCTTCACACAAGATTTTAACAAATGAATTCAAATCATGATTAGGGTGGCCTTATTTATAGTGCCATAACATTTTGATCCAAGTTTTGACATGCAACCAAAAATTAAGAAGAGGTTTTTAATCCCACCCTCTCTTGAAATGAAACTCATGTGAATAAGTCTCCCTAAGGTCTCGATTACTAGGTTTTAGTACTTAGGGTAACCCATTTAGTTGATGTGCACTTTCCATGTCAAGGGTCTTGCTATTCATGATTTGAAACAAAATAATTAACTCTAAATAAGATATTTAACAAAGGTCATGCCTCTAGGATTTGATTCATTTCACCATCTGACTCCTCTCACTAGTTTACCATGTCCAGGAATGCAATAATGAAATAACAATGATAAACAGATAAGATAATTTGTATGAAAATAATCAATATAAGTAATTATATTTATATTGATGTATTATTAAATTAAAATCATCATGAAAAAGAGAAAAATGTTGAACATTGTCATTGATTAAGGGAGAGTTTGTTGAGCATTGTCATTGAGTGTTGAGCTTTGATATTTAATGTTGTCATTGATGTAAAAGGTTCTAATGAAGATGCACGGTTCTCTTATTAATGTCAATCAAATATCATTAATTTCAAAGGTTCTTGGGAAAATTCTTGGTCAAGTAAGCCTTGAGGTATGTATATGATAGAGTTATATTGCCAGAATAATGAGTGTTGTTTCTATAAGAAGAGTAGTAATGTGAAAGTACTATTTGAAGAATGACAGTAATATCATTGAAGATCATTGAGTAAATATAGGTAGCACAACAAGAGTAAATTTATTTATAATGATTTGTGCAGACCTTACAAGATGGTATTTATAGGTGGCAAGATGAAATAAGTGAGCTACAAAGAAGAATCAATATGCTTCAAAGATCTATGTAAATAGTTTTGAAGATGCTCTAAATGAGCTACAAAGATGAGAATGCTCCAAAAAACACTTGAAAGTGTTTAATCATGAGAAATATTATTTTAGGATATACATGAGGTGTTGAAGACCTCTAAAATGATTAGAAGATCAGATTCAAAGATCTATATATGCACCACCGAAGATGCTATGAAGATCCTAGTCGAGTTCTAAAGATATATAAGTAGATTTGAAGAAGTTCTTTTGAAACTCCAAAAAATAATGAGTGTATGAAGTTTCTTGATCATATACAAGAGACATTAAAACATAAGAGAGTTTCAAGGTGAAGTCCATAGGGTTACTAGAAGGTCAGTTTCAAGACATATTAAGACTTACTAGTCAAGGCTTAAAAAGCAAGAAGAGAGATGATGCCAGATAAGGTAATAGGATCACTTTTCATGACATGAGAGAGTAGGTGAACATTGATAGAGGTGAGTCATTATTTTTAGTATGTGTATGAAATTTTAGGTCTTGGTTTACAATAAAAGGTTTGAAAAGTATTTCAAGGTTTCTTGAGTGCATAGATGAAGAGTTGTCTACTTGAGAAGGTTTTTTCAATGCTCATTGGCATGCACAACATTTACATGAGAACCTAAGATATTCATGGTAGATAAGGAAGGGTTCTATCTCAATGCTTTAAGCACTAGTCTATGGAAAAAGGAGATAATTTCTATGAATTATTTTCAAGACTGGAAGATGGTCTAAACCCTCATAAAACCCTAAGAGGATTGGGATAAGTGAAAGAGTCTTGTTATTTAAAAAGTATTGAGATCAATAAATCTTAAATTTAATTCTAAAGTTTTTATAGTAGAAGAGATACACTATTTGGACAAGCTAGAGATGGATGGGCTTCATGGTATATTGACTGCCTATGCGATGAGATCAAATGAAGGAAGACTTATCAAGAAAGAAGTAACTTTCAAGGTTAAAAAAAAGTCAAAGGTCAAGAAGATTATAGATGAGGTATGTTTAGATATTGATGATGATAAAATCATAGCTATATTTTCTAAGAAGTTGAATTTTGGCTCAGGTAAGTACAAGGGTAAGTTACCCTTCAAATGTTTTAGCTATGGCAATATTGGTCACTTTGCAACCAAGTGTCCTACTAAGGACATATCTTATCATAATGAAGAACATGATGAACCTCATAGAGATGACAAAAAGGCCTATAAGTCTAAAAATACTAAGAGATATTTCAATAAGAATAAAGGAAGGAAAGGATAATTCAAGAATAAGAAGAGTTTCTATATCAAAGAAGATAATTCATCAGATGTAAGTGACTCAGACACATCTGATAGTGATGATGGAAGGAATGCATCTTAACATGATAATAATGAAACTCTATTCATAGTCATATAATTAAATAATGAGGGTTGTTCAAATGGGAAAGGTCTTATGATTGATGTAAAATCAAATGAAGAAATATACTATGACAATGAAGAAGCATAAGTGGATCTTGAGGATGAACTCATTAGTACCTTAGAAGAGTTGAAGCTTGTGAAGAAGAAGAATAAGAAACTGAAGTCATTAGTTTAAGAATATGAGGATCAAATTGGCTTATTTGAGGAAAAGTTGAACAACACTTCCAAGGAGTATGAAGAGATCATCCAACAAGTTGAAACCTAGATAAAGATTATGGCAGCAAGCCTAAAGGCTAAAAATGAAGATTGCAGTAGATATGAATCTAAAATAGAATCTCTAAAATATAAGTTGAATCAAGCATAGAATAAGGTGAAGAGATTTTTAAAGCACACTAAGGCTCTAGATAACATTTTAAGTAGTCAGAATTCTGCAAGTGACAAGACATGTCTTGGATTCAAATAAGGCCAAAAGCAAGGACCTTAAGTTAAAAAGAAGACTATTGAAGACAAGAAGGTCCACATGAAAAGACCTATCAGATAGCCTAATGATAAAAGGTATGATAGTTATTTCAATGGTTACTATTTTTAATGCAGTTAGTTTGGTCACCGAGTAAGAGAATGTAGAAGACCCTTCAAGAATGAGTACTCATGGAACTATCAAAGGAGAAGTAATTGGTCAAAGGGAGATCAAAATCATCATCAATAAAATGGTATGTATAAGGTGATATGTTATAGCTATCATAATGTAGGATATATTTGTAAAATTATATCCTAATAGAGTTAGAAGATCATCAAGTCTAAGCAAGAAGTTTGAAGCTCCTATAGTGCAAGCAAGAAGGTAAATGATGCATGGAAACAAAAGGTAGTAAAGATAAGTCATGATCAGTCTACAAGCTTAAGTGGACTCCTTGTTGAGATAGAGCATACCTTAGGAGATAAATCAAGTAATGAATGCCAAGAACAGTTTTTATATGTAAATGTTGATAAGACAATAGAAGAAAAGAAAGATGACAAGGTTGGTGATGAGATCAAACCTATAGTGCTTGTCAAGTCTAGAAGAATTGTAACAACCTTGCTGGGTTAGGCATAGAAATACGTGAACAATTTTTTTTATTAAACACATATACCAAATATATATTACACCATGAGAATCTATAAAGACCAAAAGAATTACATAAGGTGACAATAACAACAAGCATAATACATCACTCAATATTTATCTCTAATATCATGAGCATACACATCAAAAAGTAAATACATAAAATAATTATATTAAATAAGCTACAACTATTACAAGTCTATAACTACTGATATTGATTTACAATAAAAAGTAATTACAACTCAATATAATAAAATCTAATCCAATGTACATATAGATACATGGCTCCCCATATCATGAGTTCTCCAAACTCTCTAATATCTTTGGTAATCTCAAGTGTCATCTCAATAGTAGTATTATTGTGAGGAGGGAGATCATCATATGATTTATTTACCATCCAACCACAAACTAATGATCCCCCACACTATCCCATCAGGGAATGGCCCTCCTTTCATGGATGATTAGATAGTGACGACACAAGAATCTAAAGAGATTAGTAGTACCCATGTACTGTATGATTCTAAACTAAATATGTAGTGTATCATAGAAATTAGTTCTATTGTAAGATATCACACTAACATGTGAACCATAATCATGAAATGATAATGTCTCACTAAACATACTTTGGCCCAAAGCTTAATACTAATGAATGACAATGATCTAGATAAATAAATTTCATACACACCACTTGATCATACTGCCTTCATTTAACATTGCAATGCCAATAAGGAGTGAACTCCATCTCACTCCTTACTCTGCATTAGTAATGCAGATTGGTCAAATATAATTCAACTATAAGATTCATTAAATTACATCTTACTAGTAAATGCATCACATGACATGCTATACAAAAGAGTAATTACAACATATTTTAAGTCTGTCTAACATATGCATGAATCTTCCATTATATTTTATCTCATACTAAAAATAATGATGACAAATATACCACCTGGATAAACATATAATTTAACTATACAATTCAATAATATAATTGGTTTATATTTATCTAAACTCTATGACAACCCAAATTACCATAGATCAGTGTTTTAAGACTCAACTACCAAATTTTTACAATCAATCATATGAAGTAGTCTCAAATACACAAAAACATAAGTGTAACATAAGTGATTATATATATATAATAAATTAAGTCATCATTCCTATGGAACACAATAATATTCCAACAAAATATTTGTTAATTTATCAGAGTTTGCATATATGCATACACAAATCTACCAACTGTAAAAACACATATTATACACAATAATAATTAGTATGTATACAGACAAATATAGATATGAGCTAGGTATAATAGCTACAGTAGGTACCGTCCAAGTATAATATACTTCTATACTATAGTCCCCTATGATATCTCATACTATCATAGGTTCTCAACTATATGACAACACACAATCTGAGCTTATGATTATCAAGATTCAATTGAATCATAATAACACACATATAATAAACAATAAAGTATTATACCACTTGGGTATACTTTGCATATAAACATTCTAAGGTATCTCAAAATAAAAATATACATTATGATACACCATTATTTCATAAGTATAACTATATATTTAACACACTCATAGTATGTAATTCACACAAGTATCCCATATTGAATACATACAACTAACAGTCATTCACATTACTAATAGTGAGTCCAATAATTCGTTATCCTATCGACTCATTTGCTTCTAGATGATTATTCCAAATGTTTTAATTCCTAATTCTTATGAGGCTTAATGACTTATTTAAATCATCTAATGACTTATTTAAATCATCTAATAAATTATAGGTAAAAACCCTATATACTAGTACTTGCACATCCTAATGTGTTCCACATGTAAATATTCTAATGCTATGCAATCTCTAAACCATGGTTTAGTATTTTAATTTGTAACTACTAAGTATAGAAATTAACTAATGTAGTAGCTATAAATACATGAAACATACTTTGCATATCACAATTAAAAGAACATGAACTTCATTTTCTAAAACATAAATAATCCATATTCATAATCAATTTATATTTGAGGGTTTACGAGTCATCATTTGCTAGACTAACCTTAATCAATCATTTAATATTTCACCTGAGAATATTAATTAGATTTTGATGTATTGTTAAACATAACTTGATGTATTTTCAAACTTTATGTAACGATTTTCTAGTAAATAAGAGATTTAAAAGCTCTTCAAGGTTTAACTCTCAATAGAGGGTAATTATGTTTGACCGTTCAACTCTAAGTTTAATCCACTCTACGTTTAACAATAAACAATTTAATTAATCAACTTTTAAATCTTATGATAATTCATAATCAATCAATTTAGGGAATCCTAAGCTTTATTTCAACCATTTAGGCACACCTAAAATATATATTGTTATGTTTTTAGAGTCATATTATAAATACTCTTGTGAATCTTAAAATGTGTATATTTTTCAAATATTATTTTTAAGCGAATAATACATCTACCTCCCACCCAGGTTTCTAGGATAGACTAATAAACAAGTTTACACCCATTTTCAGTATGCACTTAATAATAATTAAAACTTCATAACTTATTATTAAATCAGAGACTTAATCTGTATTCTCTACTACTAATATATTTTCCTAAATAAATATTAATTATTTTTAAAAATAATTAATAGTATATTTTCCAAAATAAATAACAATATATTTTTTTGAAATAAACAAGAAAATATTTTCCAAAATAGATAATAATGATTTTTTTTGAAATAAACAATAATATATTTTTTGAAATAGATAATAATTTTTTTTTGAAATAAACAATAATATATTTTTTGAGAAAGAGATAACAATATATATTTCTAAAATATATAATAATATCAATATATTTCTATGGAATATATAATAATATATTTTTCTTGAAATGGCTAACAATATATTTCTCCAAAATATATAATAATTTATTTTTTCAAAATAAATAATAATAACCAGTAATTTTATAGTTTTCAACATAGGAGTTACTCATTAATTAAGACGTCCAGCTATCAATTTACTCCAACACTAATAAATATAAATAAGAAAGGATTTAATCATTCTAAATTCTAGCTTTAATGTAAAGGGTAATGCCTTTCTATCATACGATAATTAAGAGCAATAATATTATAAAAAAATAGATATATTAATAATTATTTAAGGCTTAGTTTGCTGGAAATGAGATAATAGAATGACACCAAGGTAGAATAGGAAAACTAGTTCAAATATAAACTACCTAAAGTGAAATGCCATGCATATGGTTGAAAAATAAAATATATTAAGACCAATTAATATAGTTGAAGCAGTCGAAGTTGGGCAACGCCTTCATCAATACATCTAAAAAATATTTTAATACATATGTAAATTACTCCATTGTTGGAAAACAAATCAAACATAAAGACACCTAAATAAGTTAGAAATGCTAGTTTGAATGATCTGCCAGTTATATGGTTGGGTAAAGCTAAATTTGGGCAATGCCATGCATGAATACAATAATTTAAAATAATACCTATCTATAATATACTTAGACCATGATTAAATAATGATACCATGATAAAGTTAAAGACCAATTTCAAAGGAATTTTCAAATAGATGGCTGAAAAAATAAAAACAAAATATGATGCCCAAATAGAAATAGAGAGACCAGATAATAAATAAGTCATTTTAATGGCTGAAGCTAGACAATTACAATGATGTTTGTATAAACAGACAAATCATTTTAAAAGAAATGTTAACTCATAAAAATGGGTTGATTTCACATGTGTCTTTATTCTGGCAAAATAAAACTATGCAAAGGGAGATGCCATAACTCTACAACAAGTTAAAATATCAAGCATACGTTAATATAACTCAAGCATGTTTCAATAATATTCAGAAAGAGTAGTTTGATCTATTTTTTTAATCTGATTATCAATCCAACACATAAAGTCTATAAACAACAAGCTTAAACTTAACCAGAGATATAATACATAATGACATGCATGCATATAAATCCATTACTCATTAATAAGTAATTTAAAATATCTCCCACCTCTTGGATTTGCTGGTAAACTATCTCTACTTTTTTTCACCATTTCTCTCCTCTCTGACCTCCTTTCTCCTCCTTTCTACTCTTTTCTTTTTCTTTTTCCCCACGCCCAAACTCCTCCTCTTCTTCTCTTAGAAAAATTCTTTTTTAATAAAGTGGCATGACCTTATTCCCAGTCTTGAATTCTTTTTGTTTTAATATTTTAAACTATTTTTTTTTAAATCTATTTTTTTTATTTCTTTATTCTATTTTATGATAAGATTCATACCCTTTTGCTTTCTTTTTATATATTTTTATTCTTATTTATTTTCTTTATTCCATTATATATATATATATCTAATTTTCTTGCCCGCTTTTGTCTCTCAATGACAAATCTAAATTTGTAATATTTTAATATTAAATGTAATAAATTCATAATTTATTAAATAAATTAGTATACTTGATGTTAGGAGGGTTTTAAATATACATCTATTATTTAATAACTTATTTTTAGTCTAACTCAGTAAATCATGTCTCTAAAACTTTAAATGGACACATACATAAAATAAATCGTTATGATAATTCTACCCACTATGGCAAACCACAACAAGCAATATTTCAAATAAGTAATCAAACACACCATAACAAGTTATTTTAATGAATTTTTACCATGATCAACTACTATGTGTGTAGATGGTTTCATCAATGCTCTATCGACCTATGATTTCTCCATCTACAACATCCTCTCTGATAATGTTCTCCCTTTGATTCGCTCAAGGGAATAATTCTCCTGCATCCACCTCACAACACACAAGTCATTAGATCATTTAACATGATAATCATAAGAAATAATATATAACTGGATCAATACATTAATATTCTTAAAATGTAAATACATACACAAACCAGTCCATAATAAAAAAATCATGTGTATACACTTAACTAAGAAATATTCTATTATCTCAAAATAGTATAAAATCAAACTTTAGTTAGAAATATATCCAAATCTAAATTTATTAACTGTAGATATCTATGGATAATCTAACAAGTTTATTTAATGAGGAATCATGATGTAACATCCTTCCCCCTAAAGCTAGTCATCATCCCTAATGACTCTTATTCAATGATAAGTTATCAATTAAAAATATTTTTTAACAAAGCAATAACATGATATATAATATCAAACTAAGAAAATAAATAGAAAATTACCTGTGGAACTCACTATAGCTCCTCTAAGTTGCACTATTATAGAGTATTGGTCCCATAAGACCCTACTCAATAACATCTCCCAATTTAACAAACATGGTTTCAAATATTATTTAATTTAATTGATACTTTCATGACCATCCCGAGGTCCAAAATCATCAAAGCACACATATACTATAAGACTAACCACTTTTATTACCTTGAAGGGTCCCACATATCTTAGTGAAAATTTCACAATTTTTTTGAGAGCACACAAGATCATCATGCAAGCCAAAATAAATGACTAAAGGTAGTTTCATAAAATATTCCATCCCTCCACACATCTCTCTATCTTAGAGAGTATTTTTTTCATTATAAAGAAAAATAATTAAAGAACCTGGTAAAAATAATGTGTATAGTTAATACTATCGCTACTCCATGTAGCTCTAGATAAGTATAACATGTCAATATTATCAATACTCCATGGAGATCCTGATGAGTATGCTAATGAATAAGAATGGTAAATATAAGTATACAATAATCATGGAATACTCATTTATATGGATTTTGTATCCACCATATACATGCATATATCTATATGACCAAATTTGATAAGTTCTTCCTACCAAACCTAGATTTGATAAGTTTGTCTATCAATCCAATTCAGTACCATAATTCAAGTTAATGTGAGGCTAAGTAGGATACCATACTATCACTTAGAACTCACATTCTTAATTCACCTCTATTTTCTTAGGTCTCCACAACCTAATGATCTTAAAATGTGCACAATGAATTTTAAAGAATCACAATTTTATGCTATCAGATCATTGCAAGCTAGGCTATATGCTAAATGATTCTAGATGTATTCTCATACATACAAAAGAAATCATATAATCAATATGTAATTACATTAAGTTACTACTATTTATACATATTAGCATCATATTTCACAGCTTAACTTATTCTATTATGCTCATGATTAATAATAAATAATGTTATATTATCATAGCATACATCATCCAAGAATCACACTATTCTTTCAACATTATAGGAGACTAAACAAAACAATATCTCCTTAATTTTCAACTAGTATATAAGTTAAAATTTTATTCTAACCTCTAGATTGACAAATTTTTTTGCACCTCCTATACCTTACTCGCTTTCAATGATAGGTATAAAATAACTTTTTTAAAAACATGTTTTAAGTAAAAAGAGAGTAAATATCAATCTAATCATGAGTGTATAACATTATACTAATTATAATCAACTTACAATTCTTATTATAACATTTAATATATAAATCAAGGTTTGCCACCTCATGTGGTCTTATAATCACAAGTTGTATCCGGTAGTGAATCTAAAGAGTCACAAGTTAAAAGTAGAAAGCTATCATTTAAAAAATAAATCTTACTTACCCTCCCAAGGAAAAGGGAAAAAATAATGCAACTCAATGTTTCCAAAACGTTACCTACTTACCAAATCTTGTAGGTATGGTATCTCAATCTATATTGACAATCGAGAAAGAGATATACCAACCATAAAGATGTGTCCATCCATCAAATCTTAAAATTTATCTCTCATTAAGAGTAGAAAACATTCTCTCACATATTTTCAAGGGAGAATAGTCAAACAACATTAAAAAACAATTCTCATTTAAGATAATACTAAATCAACATTAAGCATATATGAGTCTTTTCAGCAACATCATAATAATGTCAAAAGAGAATTAGATAATTTCAACTCATCTCTAATCCAACTAAGAGGGATGACACCACATATTAAGAGTGTAAATTCTATAAAAAACTCCTAACACAAAAGAATTATCAAGCAATAAAACTACACTCTACTAAGAATATTTTCCACCGCCCTAGGTGGTACTAAAAGAAAAATGGTCTTATAAGATTTTCCACTCCTAGGATTTATAAATATAGACATAAAATTAAATCACATAGATTTAAAATGAGAAGCATGTTGAGCTTATCAAACACTCATAAAACATAAATAAAGGTGACTTGATAATCAAGAAAGGTTTAGCCACTCTTGAGGTGTTTATTTTAAGTGATCAAACTATGGTAGAAAGATTTTATTCATAACTCATGAACTATTCTATATACTCATCTACCCAAACTTCAAATACAACCAACACTAATGAGAAACTTGATAACTGATCTCTTAAATAACTCAAAGGGATATGAGTATTTTTAAGGGTACACATGAAATGCCCCACACATATTTTATGAGTGTCACAAAACTCCAATCATAGTGTAACATGGTTTCACACTGAGATACCATAAGTCCAAATTCTAGTATAATACTTCATGACACTAAGTTCACATCGATGAACAAAGGACATGAAAACACCAATGAAATCATTAGGTCCTAGAGTTTGAGCCATAGCTCTGATACCACATGTAATAACCCCACTGGGTTAAACATAAAAATATGTGATTTTTTTTTATTATACACATATACCAAATATAGATTACACCATGAAAATCTTTAAAGACCAGAAGAATTATACAAGGTGATAATAACAACAAGCATAACACCTCACTTTATATTGATCTCTAATATTATGAGAGTATAAGTCAAAAAATGAATACAAAAAGTAATTATATTAACTCAGCAATAATTATTACAAGTATACAACTACTGCTATTGATTTATAATAATAAGAATAACTTAATATAATACAGTACAATCTAATGTACATATAGATACATGGATCCCTAGAGTATGAATTCCTTGAACTCTTCAGTATATGGCATTTTCAAGTGTCATCTTAATAGTAGTACTACTATAGGGAGAGAGAGCATCATCCAAGTGTTTTACCACCCAACCACAGACTAATGATCCCTTGCACTACCCCATCAAATAATGACCCTCCCTTCATGAATGAGTAGATAGTAATGACATGAGAATCTAGAGAGACTAGCAGTACTCATGTGATGTATGATTCTAAACTAAACATGCAGTGTATCATAGAAATCCATTCTATTTTAAGATATCACACTAACATGTGAACCATACTCATGAAATGATAATGTCTCACTAAACATACTTTGGTCTAAATATTTAAAAATAATATAATGATCTAGATAAATTGATTTAATACATACCACTTGATCAGACTGTCTTCATCTAATATTGCAATGCCAGTAAGCAAGTGAAGTCCATCTCACTCCTTACTCCGTATTAGAAAAACAAATTATTCAAATATAATTCAACCATAATATTCATCAACTTAGACCCTACTAGCAAATGTATCATATGACATACTATATAAAAGATTAATAACAATATACATTAAATCCATCTAACATATACATGAATTTTCCATCATATTCTATGCCATACTAGAAATAATGATTATAAATATACCACTTAGGTAAACATACAATTCAACTATATAATTCAATAATATAATTGATTTCTAGTTATCTACACCTTATGAAAATACATATTACCATATACCAGTGTGCTAAGACTTAACTACCAGATTTTCATAATCAATCATATGAAATAGTCTCAAATACATGAAAACATAAGCATTACACAAGTAACTCTATATATAATAAATTAAGTCATCATTCATATGGAACACAATAACATTTCAATACAATATTTGTTAATTTATCAGAGTTTGCATGAATGCATACATAAGTCTATCAACTATAAAAATATACACTATCCATAACAATAAATAGTATGTATACAGATTAATATAAATATGAGTTAGGTATAATAGTTACAGTAAGTACTTTATAGATACAATATAATTCTATATTGTAGTACCCTATGATATCTCATACTATCATAGATTCCCAACTACATGACAATACATAATTTAAACTTATGAAAGACTCAACTGAATCATAATAATAAGCATATAATAAATAATAAAGTTTATATCACCTAGATATACTTTGCATACAAACATTTCAAGGTATCTCAACCTAAAAACATACATCATGATACACCATTATTTAAGTATAACTATATATTTAACATACTCATAGTATGTAATTCACACAAGTATCCCATATTGAATACATACGACTAACAATGATTCACATTACTAATAGTGAGTCTGATAACCAGTTATTCTATAGACTCATTTGATTCTAGGTGGTTATTTCCAAGGTTATAGTTCCTAATTCCTATGAAGCTTAATAACTTATTTAAATAATCTAATAAATTATAGGTAAAAACCCTATATACCAGTACTTGCACATCTTAACATGCACCACATGTAAATATTCTAATGTTATGTAATCTTTAAACCATAGTTTAGTGTTTTAATCGTAATTGATAAGCATTAAAAATTAACTAAAATAATAGCTATAATTACATGAAACATACTTTACATACCACAACTAGAAGAAATGGAACTTAATTTTTCAAAATATAAGTAATCTAGATTCACAACCAATTTATATTTGAGGTTTTATAAACAATCATTTGATAAACTATCCTTAATCAATATTTTAATATTTCACCTAAGAATATTAATTAAAGGAATCTACATCAGGTTTTGACTGCACTATAAGTCATAAACACTTAACTTGATGTATTGTTAAACTTTATGTAATGATTTTCTAGTAAATAAGAGATTTAAAAGCTCTTTAAATTTTAACTCTTAATAAAGGGTATTATGTTCGACCATTTAAATCTAAGTTTAATCCACTCTACGTTTGATAATAAACAATTTAATTGATCAGCTTTCAAATCTTATTGTAATTCACAACTAATCAATTCAAAGAATCTTAAGCTTTATTTCAACCATTTAAGCATACCTGAAATATATATTGCTAAGTTTTTAGAGTCATATTATAAATACTTTCATGAAGTTTGAAAAGTATATATTTCTCAAATATTATTTTTAAGTCAATAATACATCTACCTCCCACCCAAGGTTCTAGGATAGACTAATAAACAAGTTTATACCCATTTTCAATATACACTTAGTAATAATTAAAAGTTCATAACTTATTATTAAATCAGATACTTTTATATTTTTCACTAATAATATATTCTCCAAAATAAATAATAATTATTTTCTAAAATAATTAATAATATATTTTCCAAAATAAATAATAATATATTTTCTGAAATAAATAAAAATACATTTTCTAGAATAAATAATAATGATTTTTTTTGAAATAAATAACAATAATTTTTTTTGAAAAGAGCTAACAATATATATTTTGAAAATATGTAATAATATCAATATAATTCTCTGGAATATATAATAATATATTTTTCTAGAAGTGGCTAACAATATATTTTTTCAAAATATATAATAATTTATTTTTCTAAAATAAATAATAATAACAGGTAATTGTATAGTTTCTGATATATGAGTTACCCATTAATTAAGACACCCAACTATCAATTTACTCTAACACTAATAAATATAAGTAAGAAAGGATTTAATCATTCTAAATTCTTGCTTTAATGTAAAGGGTAACAGCTTTTTGTCATATGGCAATTAAGAGTAGTAATATATATATATATATATATATATATATATATATATATATATATATATATATATATATATATATATATATATATATATATATATATATATAAGTAATTATCTAAAGCTTAGTTTGTTTGAAATGAGATAATAGAATGACACCAAGGTAGAATATGAAAACTTGTTCAAAGATAAACCAACTAAAGTGAAATGCCATGCATATGGATGAAAACTAAAATATATTAAGACCAATCAATATCCCTGAAGAAGCTGAAGTTGGGAGACGCCTTCACCACTACAGCTCAAAAATATTTTAATACATATGTAAACTGCTCCATTGCTGGAAAATAAATCAAACATAAAGATGCCTAAAGAAAGACCAGTTTAAATGATCTGCCAGTTATGTGGCTGGATAAAGCTAAATTTGAGTGACACCATGCATGGATATAGTGATTTAAAATAATATATGTTTATAATATACTCAGACCATGATTTAATAATAATTCTATGCTAAAGTGAAAGATCTATTTTAAAAGAATTGCTAGATAGATGGCTAGAATAATAAAAATAAACTATGATGTCCAGGTAGAAATAGAGAGATCAGATAATAAATAAGTCATTTAAATAATAGAAGATAGATAATTACAATGATGCCTACATAAATAGTTAGACCATTTTAAAAGAAATGCTAGTTCATAAAAATCGATTGACGCCACATGTGTTTTTATTCTGAAAAAATAAAACTATGCAAAGGGAGATGACATAGCTCTACAACAAGTTAAAATATCAAGTAGATGTTAATATAAATCAAGTGTGTTTCAATCATATTTAGAAAGAGTAGCTTGATCTATTTTTTTATCTGATTATCAATCCAATGCATAAAATCTATAAATAATAAGCTTAAACTTAACCATAAATTTAATACAAATGGTAGGGATGCATACAAATCCATTACTCATTAATAAGTAAATTAAAACATCTCCTACCTCTTGGATTTGCTAGTAAACTATCTCTATTCCTCCTTTTTCCTCCTTTTTGCTCCTTTCTCCTTTTCTTTTTTTTCATGCCCAAACTCTTCTCCTAGAAAAAATATTTCATTTATAAAGTGGTGTGGCCTTATTCCCAAGCTTGAATTCTTTTTATTTTAATATTTTAAACTCTTTTTTTAAAAGACATTTTATTTTATTTTATTTATTTATTCTATTTTATGACAAGATTCATACCCTTTTGCTTTATTTATTTTTTATGTTATTCTTATATATATATATATATATATATATATATATATATAATTTGCTTACCCACTTTTGCCTCTCAATGACATTTTTAAATTTGTAATATTTTAACATTACATATCATAATTTTACAATTTATTTAATAAATTAGTATCCATGATGTTAGACGGGTTTTAAATATACATATATTATTTAATAACCCATTTTTAGTCCAACTAAGCAAATCACATCTCTAAAACATTAAATGGACACATACATAAAAGAAATATTTATGATAATTCTATCTACTTTGACAAACCACAATAAATAATACTTTAAGAAAGTAATCAAACACATCATAGCAAGCTAATTTAATGTATTTATAGTATGACCAACTACTATGTGTGTGTGTGCAAGGTTTTGCTAACTCTCTATCAACCTGTGATGTCTCCATCTACAACATCCTCTTCAATGATGCTCTCTCTATGATATGCTCAAGGGAAGAATTATCCTACGTCTATCTCACAACACATAAGTCATTAGATCGTTTCACATGATAATCATAAGAAACAATAAATAAATGAATCAATACATTAATATGCTTAAAATGTAAATACATACATAAACCCGTTCATAATAAGAAATCATATATTTATATCTAACTTAGCAACGTTCTATTATTCTAAAATAGTATAAATATCTAGCTTTAGTTATAAATATATTTAAATCCAAATTTGTTAACAACAAATATCCATGAATAATCTAACAAATTTGTCTAGCAAAAAATCAAGTTGTAACAAGAATGTTGAAGAATATTGAGTCTTATGAAAAGATGGAGATCTTGAAATCTCTAGAGTTCATATTGTTCTAATTTCTTATGAAAAAAGGGTGGCTCTATTTGTGAACACAAGATTGCAATAGGGAGAGATTAGTATGGTGTTAGTGAATGAAATCAGATCCATACAAAAAACACACTAACCTAACACCCTAACCCTATCTCAAGGGGAGAGCATATTAATAAAACTAAATGAAAAACATAACTAGAATAAAAAAATGAATAAATCTTTCATCTTATTTGGATGCTCCAAATAGCTTGTTGAAGTGGCTTGTTTGACTTGTGCTCAATGAGTCTTCATCAAAGGAGGCCTGGCTATCTCTTCTCCTTGGAACCTTTGTGATGGCTTTGGCTTGGCTCAATAATTCGAAATTATAATACTAATTGCAATGGATTTTGGAATTATTTATGCATTATAATTTTGCATTATTCAAGCTTAAAATTCATGTTTATGGCTCTTATATTTATAGATTTTTGAAATGGTTTAGGATCAACCATGATCGTCCATCTTAATATTGAGATGTGTGACCATGAATTAATCTAAATTATGTAATTAAATTCATAAATATACCTCATAAATATTTGGAAAGAAGAGGAATTTAAGAGGTATGGGAGGCATTGATGAGGCATGGGGTGGCTTGATGAGATATTTTATGTATTTATGGCTTAGGGATATATTTCAAAGAAATGATGTCATTTGATGATGAATATATTCAATATCAATTTATAAAAATAAATATTCAAAAATTTTCATGGAAAATTAACTTAAGCTCTTGATTTGGTTTAATTAGCCTTAAATATATTAGTCAACTTGATGCAAAACCTTACGAATTTATACACAAATTAATCAAATTAGTGAAAATATCATCTTATTGGTTCAAAATTTGATTGGATTAGAATTTAAAGTTGATATGAGATGTCTTAGAACCATTATCCTATTTAAGATGTTGCCAACACAAAATAAAAAAAACACGTCTTGTACAAGCAATTTGATAGAAAAGAGCAATCCAGAGCACTTAAGTGCAAAAATGTCATTTTAACTCAAAATGATCTAATCAAAGTTAGCTACTTCATAAATTGCATAACCCTATTTAATGATACCCTGGTGAAAATTATCACTTGAATATAAAAATTTCAACTCTTTTAATGCATTTTAGTATTTTTAAGCCAAATTGTGCAGTTTGATAGAAATTGGTCAAAAGTCTAGTTGAAGGTTATCGATGGCTAGTTTTAGGTGTCTATAGTTTCCCCCTATTTGGAAAGGCATTGCAATATATAAAAACAAAATGTCTTCTCAAATAATGAAAAGGTCCTATATGCCTACAACTACAATGATGATGAACTAACTGTATGATGCCCCCTTAAGAGAATGGTTGGCATAAGTAGGTCAGTAAATGGTCCTGGTCCCTCAAAAATAATGAAGCAAAATGAGGGGACCAAAGAAAGGAAGATGATGGGGTGAAAACATAATGAGTTTGAAAATGTAGTCAAAAGCATTGAGAATGCAAGTGGGATGATGTAAAATAGTTTTCCCAAAGGCAGTTATAAGCATTATACTCTGATAGTGGAAAAGTGGTATGATAACATAATGATTTGTCCAAATGTGGTTATAATCATTGAGAAGATAGAGCTATCCCAGTTAGGACAGATAAAAAAGATAATACCATAACCTTATTTCAGCATATAAAAAGTAAATTTGGTGAGAACACAATGATTTTTCTAGAGGTGGTTATAATCATTGAGAAATATAGGTGGGATGGTGTACAATGATTTACCCATAGGTAGTTATAATCATTAGAATCTGATTATGGAAAATATGAATGATTGGCTAATGATGATGGTAACTTAACACAAAGGTTAATGATGAATTAGAACAACCTGCTAATAGGGAGCTGCTCATCTAAACTAATAAAGGTTAAAATTATTTTGTGGTTAATTACTATATTTAGGATATGATTGGGATGCCAATGCCAAGGAGATGTTGATACTGCCCTTGCTGAGTAGACTTCTTGAAGCTATTTTTTGTTATAGCATTTGGTGATAAGAATCATGATGAAACACCATGAGGACTAGGCCTAAATATACATAAGGATTGACTCCTAAAATCCAATACTCAATAGAAAATAATGCACTAATGATAAAAACCATGATGACAATGTAAAAACATGAATATGAATGGATTCAAATATAAATACGTAAGGAATCACCTAATGAATGCATATAGACTAAATCAAGGTGGTAATGATAAAAGAAAATAAACAAGAACACAAACAATAAATAATTAAATAAGTAAAGAAACAAATAAAGAGATAAATAATAGTTAATCTTAATGTTAGTACAAACAACATGAATTAAATGAGAAAAACATTTCCCTTAAAAAATAGGTGACAACTTAGCAAATAAACATGATGGGGGAATATAAGAAAAGTAAGGTGGTGACTGACCTATCTCTATATGCATTAGGTAAGTGAATGCCACCTACATAGTTTCATGGATGTAATATCCAATAAAAACTTCGAACTAAATATAGTTCTCCTAGGGAATGGAAATAAAATGATAACTGATGAAAACAAATAGAATGTATGTGATAGAATAATAGGAATGATCTTTCAAAATGGAAAGTGCATGGGAGAAAAGGCCAAAGAGATGGGGAAACTAAGTGACAAATGATTTACTTGCAACTTAGTAAGTGTTCCTAGAATCCTTAAGATAAAGAAGTGGTTAATGTTTTTTGTTTATTCTAATAGTTTTATAAATATTTTTATAATTTTTGGAGTATCTCAATTCGATCAAGAATGATGAGACATTAGATGGTTCAAGCTCATAAAATGGTGAGAGTGTGAATTAGGTTGATCGTAAAATAGTAAGAGTGTGGCTTAGATTGCTTACAAAATAAGAAGAGTGTGGCTTAAATTGTTCACAAAATGGTGAGAGTGTGGTGGAAAGGGTGACTGAGCTAACCTCAACAAGTATCAAGCGTTGCCTACATAGTCTTAAAGTAGGACCTCAAGTCAATTTTGTTTTGACTTATAGTGGAAGAAATTGACTAGTGTAGTAGTTAATTGAAACAAAATAGGCACAATTGGTATAAAGAAATAATACGACATAGAGAAGGGCTAGTTGGTATATCAAGGAATGATAAATGAGTATTGGCCCTAGTTTTCCCATAGGTAATTATATCTTATGAAACAATGGCTTAGGTCAATGACACTAATTTATCCATAAGTAGTTATAATTCGTGATAAGACTGAGTAGACACTAATTTGCCCATAGGTGGTTGTAATCATGCACACTTAGTAAAGAGAACAAAATAAGAAATAAAAGATGCAACTACTAAATGTCTATCGTATTGCTCCAAAATACTGCCTCTATCTGGAATGTGTAAAATAAATGTTGAAACTAAATTTGAATTTTCTTACTAAAATTAGTGATGGAACCAAATGGATTGAAACCAAGGTCATAGGCTAGGAAGGGAGGGAGAGATAAACCTGGTTGATAGGGAAGGTATGGTAAAATAAACATGTGATATGAAAAGTGATAAGGTGGTAGGATGATAAAATTATAAAGAATATTTGATAAACTGATAAAACTTAAAATGGTCCTTATAGACAATACACCAAGTCACTCAAGCATAGTACCGGTAAAGGTGGATAATGTTCATCAGCTCATCAAGTTCATGTCCATCTAGTGTGGCAAGACTATATGCTCCCATTCCAAAGTTATTTGTAATGATGAAAGGACCAACTCATTTGGGTTTAAAGTTACCTTTAAGCTTTTTTTGGCCATGGTATTCTTTTGGTTTTCTTTAAGGACATGATCACCAAGTTTAAATTCTCTATGTTTCACATGTTTATTGTAGTGGCCTCAAAGTTGATTCTAATAGGCTTGGAGATTATTCAATGTGTCCATGCATTTCTCATCAAGTAACTCTAGTTCTTATAAGTGAGCTACTCGATAGTCATTATCATCTAAGACATGTTTAAAAGAGATACATAGAGATGGCAACATGACCTCAATGGGAAGGATGGATTTTGTACCATAAACAAGTGAATATGAAGTGGTTCTTATGGGTGTATGATGATTGGTACAATATTCTAGAAGGAAATAAAATATCTAAAGGTGCCAATTATGACCAATATCATTGACAATATTTTTTAGAATGTTGATAATGGTTTTGTTCTATGCTTCAGCTTGGCCATTACCTTAAGGGTAATATGGTGTAAAAAAATGTTGTGTGATTTTGTATTCGACATAGTTTGTCAACATCCTTGTCATTAAATGATCCTCCATTATTAGATATAATGTTAGAGGGCATATCATAGTGGCAAATGAGATGATTGAACATAAACTTGGAAATTTTCTTCCCAATCATGTAAGGGGTATAAATTCATCCCACTTAATGAAATATTTGGTGGTAGTAAGGATATATTTATGGCCATCAGATGAGGTGGGATTGATCTTCCCAATGAGGTCAAGGCCCCATGTATCAAATGGATATGGTGTCAACATTGGTTTTAGAGTTTTCACTGGGACATGAATCAAATTGGCATGTCATTGACATTTTTCACACTTCTTTACATATGTAGTTGTATCTACATACATCAGGGGCCAATAATAACCTATACATAAGACATTTTTGGATAGGTTGTTCCACAAGTGTGGGATCCACATACTCCTTCATGAACTTCTCATAATGCTAGTGTAGATTCTACTAAAGTTAAACAATGAAGCAAAGTTTTATCAAAATTATGGTAGTAGAGGGTTGATCCAAGTAAGGTATAATGAGTGGTTTGGTGAATGAAGGCTTTAGTTTATTTTTGGGATTGGTCAGGTGGTAAAACCTGGTCATGAAGGTAGTTATAAAGGTTTGAGTACTAGATAGAAGTAGGACCAATAATATCATAAATCATCACAATGGTTGAAGGTTCATGAGCTGGTGCTAGCAAGTTCTCGACAAAGAACTAATATTCTTTAATTATGTCTATTTATTGAATCAAAGATCCAATAGTGGTCATATCATCTACAGTTTTGTTATTTATCCTTGGTATATGCTTAAATTAAATGTCTATATTCTATCATTTGAGAATGTCAACCATGGCTTTATATGGAACCAACTTGTCATCTTTGGTCTAAAAATGGTCTATAACCTGATTGATGATTAATTGAGAATCAACATAAACCTTGAGATGAGATACATTCTATTATACTGCTTGGTGAAGCCTTACAATAAGTGCTTCATATTCAATCATGTTGTTAGAATAAGGAAAACTGGTCCTACATGATTTAGGGATTAGATCACCCTGTGGTGTAATAAATAAAAGGCCTACCCCTGATCCATGTGTTGTGAATGATCCATCAAAATACAAATTCTAGTGTTGCTCTTCAAGAGGTATGTCAATGATAGTCATTATAGATTTATTAAAAAGTTAGAATGTGAGTGGTTTTGTATCAACAAAGGTCACTTTAACAAGATGATCTATAAGAAATTGCCTCTTAATAGATTTTTGATTGACGTATTCAATGTTAAACTCACTTAGAAGCATGATCCATTAGCCATGTAGCCTTGTAAAGCTGTTTTAGATATTAGATACTCGAGTAGATCTACTTTAAAAAAAACCATGGTCTTATTATTTAACATGTAATGGTGCAAATTTTGAGCTATGAAGACCATGGATAAATAGGCTTTTTATATGGTCATATAATTGTGTTCATACATGACTAGTGTATGACTTAAATAGTACATGACATGCTCCTTTCCATTCTCATCATGCTGAGCCAAAAGTGCCCCTAGGGCATTATCAATAGCTAATAGATACAATAAGATTGGATTTTCTAGCATAAAAGGTAAAAAAATAGGTGGATTCACTAGATAGTCCTTTATTTGCTATAAAGCTATTTGGCAGTGATCATCCTCATGAAATGTGACTCATTTATTTAGAAGATGCATAAAAAGATGGCATTTATTAGCTAATTGAGATATGAATCATCAGATAGATTAGATCTTGCTCTACAAACTCTGGAGCTACTTCAAAGTTATTAGTGGTTTCATCTCTGTTATAGCTTAGACTTTGGCTAAATCAACTTCAGTGCCTCAATGAGACACAATAAAGCCTAGCAATTTGCCTAGTGCGACTCCAAAGAGACACTTCTTAGGATTAAGTCTAACTTTGTACTCCCGTAATCTTTCAAATATTTTATGCAGCACTACTAGGTGATCAAACTTGGTCTTTGAATTGTTATGAATGTCATCGACTTCAATAATATCATGCATCATATTGTGAAATATGACAGTCATAGATCTTTGTTAAGTGGCCCCTACATTATTAAGATCAAACAACATAACTTGATAAAAGAATTTTCCCCATGGAATGGTGAATGCTATTTAATGGTTGTTTTCTGATGCTATTCTAATTTGGTTGTATGCAAAAAAGCCTTCCATTGATGAAATAATTTCATAACCTACTGTGGAGTCAATGATAATGTAAATATTTGGCAATGGAAAGACATCTTTAAGAAAAGCTTTGTTTATATCACATAAATTAGTATAGATTCTGATTCTTTCTAGCTTTTTGCTAAATGGTACAACAATGGATATCCACTTAGAGTAGTCAATGGATTGATTACATCTTGTATCTAAATTTTTTCCAACTCTTTCTTTACCAATATAGTAATGTGAGAATGCATATTACGTAGCTTTTGTTTTAATATTTTGGCATTAGGATTGAACACAAGGTGGTGCATAACCAAGGCAGGGTCCAAACCTATCATGTTAGAATATGCCCATGCAAAAATATCTACAAAGTCCCTCAAAAGGGCTGTAAGGACCTCATACTCATTCTCAATAAGGGAAGTACCTAGTTTGATCCACTTTGGGTCATTTGGGGACCCAATGTTAACCTCTATCATATGTTTCACTAGAAGGGTTGAACTATCTCCAAAGATAGTGGGAAAAGATTTGAACTAGTTGTAAACATTAGAGCCCTTTGTTAGGACTGGCTCTTTAAGTTTCGCTAGGCATGAAGAATCATAGTCCCCCAATGGAAAGAATAGCCATGTAACAAAAAATGTTGGAAACTCTTGAATGATTTGATCAAAAGATTTTTATTCTTCAAAGCTGAACTAATATTCATAGACAAGTTTGTCATTAGTGGTCTCCTAAGCTATGGTTAAAGAAGGTTGAACACCCCTGTCTAATGGCACCTAAAATAGGTTTTCACCACTAGACTGGGCTTTTTCTTTACTTTTACCTTGATCAAAAAGTGCAAAGAGATTTTCACTTTGGGACCTCAATGCTTTAATTATTTTAGTTTAGTTAAGGGTGTTCACCCACTCTCCAAAATATGCTACAAGATCTAACTTGATTGAGAACCCTGATTTATGGTCCCCCAACAAAACATTGTCTGTAGGGCTAAGAAAATCATAGAAAGCCTCATCATTTTGAAATGCATTAATCAGTATGTTAGACTCTTATTGGTCCCAATCTATCAATTAGGGATAATACAATGGTAATGGGTCATGATAAATGACTAGGTTAAGAGTACAAATGAAATGAGGGTTAAATAAGTTCATTTTGGATAGGTTATCAAAAAGGCTATGATTGGAATTTGATTTGCTATCAACATCTTCATCACTAGCTAATGGTGATGGAACATGAGTAAGGTATATGGAGTCACCCCAGGTGGTTTAAATTTAAGTCCATAGGGTCCTTCATATTTGGTCATGAAAATTGGCTCAAGTGTTCCCTGTTGATTGGGTCTGAGGCCTCTTCTTTCATAGTCTTGATTCTTCATGATCCTATTGGGAATATAATACTTTTCATTCTCATAATAATCAGCTTGGTTTTCATTTTAAAACCATAATTCATTCTCTTTAAGAGGGTTTAGTTCTATGCTAGATGCTGGTATAAACATGATAGGTCCTTTACCTTTGCTCTTTTATTACCATTTTTGATGAAGTAGCTTAGCTTTAGGTCTTCTAAAGGAATTTGGATTCTATGGAAGGTTTGAAATATGAAGGGTATCATGGGTCACATACCCTCTTGGTCCATTAGGCAAGATAGTAAATGATTGAATACTTTAGGAGGTGGCATGTGGGAAAGGGAATCAATGGTATTAAGATCAATGCAGTTATCCTCTAATGGATCAAGGAGTATTGCTTTTCCCTTATCCTATTTGGCCACTAGATTCATGCTGAAGTGATAGTTATAAATCTTAAACTCAACCTCTAGGTACTTTTAGTACTCATATGGATGCAAATCTCCTAGTATAAAAACTTCCATCCCTAAATGGGAGAACTTGAGACATTGGTGCAACATTGATGGGACTACATGAATTTCATGTAAACAAGGTCTTCCCAAAATCATATTGTATGAAAAATCAAGATCAAGTGCATGGTAAAGTGTATCATGGGTCAAAGGCCCAAGGATAACTGGTAAATAGATGGTGCCTTATGATTCACATTCCTCATTGTCATAGGCTTTGATGGTTATTGTCTCTACTTGAAGATCTACCATTGTGTACCCATGAATCTTGATGAGCTTAAGGGATACTATGTTTAGACCTGATCCATTATCTATAAGGACATGTTTTAATTTATGATACTTTATGAAAAATTAAATGTATAATAGGTTATTATGCAGTGGGCCAAGGGATAACATATCTCTTTGGTTGGAAATGACTTATTGAGCTAGAGCTAGGTTTCCAACCAAAGCTTGGAATTTATCATGGGATATGTCACTTAAAATAGTGCATTGTCTAAGGAAATCATTCAAAATGTTTTTGTAGATTATTGACATATGCAACAAATCTAAAATGGAGATTTTTGTAGGAATCTTTTGTAATTGTTCCATAATGTCAAATTTATTCTCTTGGTTAGTGGTAAATGGCTTGTTTTGAGGTTGAATAACTGGTTGGATAATGGGTGAAGTGGTAGATCACTGTGAGCTTGGGATGGTAATCTTTAACCTCTAAGTTTTGATTATACAATCAAGATTAAATACAAGGCCATAATTTCTAACAAATGATGGTGATGGTGTGGGACCAAATGGGATAAGTCATGGTTGCTAATGTACTTGTGCATGGTCATGAGGCAAAGATGAGTTATCAGTATAAGGTCCAAAAATAGGAATCCTTATTTGCTGGTTCACCTATGTGTGGTCCCAAGTTAAACAAGGATTTTCAAAGTGATTGGATTGGTTTGGTATGGTTAGCAATGGTCTCATCTGATTAGAATTTGGTCTAAGATTAATGGAGATGGTATTAATGATACCTCTTATAATATGTCTTATAACTATATTGTAGTCATGTGCAACTACATGGTAGGTTTGTTGGTTGTTATCATTTTGACCTTGGTTTCGTCCATTATTTTAGAACTATTTGTTTATTGCTTCAAACTTTAATTTTAATACTATTGATTTTTTTGTTGTACAGGCTGATGTTGTTTTTGTCCTTGTTGCTTTTAGGGATGGTTGTTATGTTGGGGAAAGGGGTTTTGATGGATTCAAAGGGTCTGATTAGAAGTGAAAGCACCATTATCTAATGTTATCTCTCCATTATCCAACATATTTTGAATCAAATTTTTAATTTTCATATATCTTCACAAATTGTGCCCATTGACCCGATGATATTCATAGAATTCATTTTCATGGTACCAATCGAGATAAGGAATGCCCTGAGGAGAATTTTTTAGTATAGCCCAACTAATTAAATTAGTGATGGTGAGTTTACAAAACATAGATTCAATAGGCTCTCCAAGGTCATTAAAAATATGGTGAGTAGGCACTATTCTCCTTAGAGGAGGGACTTGCAATGGCAAAGGTGGTTGTGTCTATTGTGGGGGCCTAGGCTATTATGTTTGTGGCACATGATGCTACTGAAGAGGTTATGTTGTAGGAGTGATATGAAAAGGTAGTGCTAGCTGAGTAGATTGTGTTTATACCATTTGGACATGATGCAACTCTGTTACTCCATTTCCCATAACATTCTTATTATAGTTGAATTTCTTTGGTCTATCTTGGGTATTGACCTATGCTAGTTGTGATGTTTGTGCTTGGATTGGATGTTGGTTTTGATCATTTCCATGATTGGTACCTTGATTTTGATTGGATGAGGTAAGATTGATGATCTCTTTGTTAATAAGGACTTGCTTGATCAATAAACCTTTATCAATGATCTCTTTAAAAGTATGTGCACAATGCAGTTGTAGATGATAAGATATCTCACTATGAAAATTTTTGGTAAACATAGTGGCTAATTATTTATCTAGTAAACTATGGGTGAATTAGATTGCAAGGGATCTCCATCACTGTAGATAACTTTAAAATCTCTCATTAGCCTTCTGCTTGGCTTACATTAAATCAATTAAACAAATTTCACATTCAAGATTGTATGAAAAGTGTTACACAAATTTGTCTAAAAAATTTTCAAAATTGGATACTAAATTCTTGGGTAACTTTAAAAACTAATCCAAGGCTTGTCTTACTAGGCTTATTGAAAATAATAACAATAGGTATATGTCACCATATGCCACTGGTTGGCATACAACAAAGAACTTGGTCAAATAAACTTTGGGGTCACCTTTCCATTTATATTTTTCAAATTTTAATGGTTCATATCTTGGAGGAAATGGTATCTACATGTACTCCATGTTGAACATATAAGAACACATGTCATCCAATTTAAAATTTTTAGTCTATTTCCCAGCTTGGATGGTAGTGATTACATCCTTCATTTGTTGTAATTCTTGGGATAGGAAACTAGAGGGAACATTGGTTTGAGGGGGTACATTGGCCTAGGTAAATGGTTGAGTGGTCACTAGTGGAGCAATTTGATCAGGGCATGATGGAGGTATTTGTTGGGTTATGTTGGCTGGGTTGGAAAATATATCAAGAATACACATACATGAATTAGAATGCAATTATTGAAATTTCATTTGTGGATGTGTAATATTCTAGTTAGGATTGGATATGTAGGCTTGGTTTTGTGGATTTTGAAGTTGGGATGGAGGGATGCAACCATACTATGCCTATTGATGTTGAAGAGGGACATGCTACTGACTAATTGAACCTTAATGTTGAAGGGGTAATTGTGGACCAATACCATATCTTTGAATTAGTGACACATTATACATAAAAGGTAAAAGTTGCCTGATTAGTACTTGAGGAACATTATAACTTCTTTATTACATGAATCCCAGTTGGGAAGTGGATGCATGTTAGAGATTTAGCATTTGTTAACTAATATTCATACTTTGTTGTTTAGACATAGTTTGATTTTGAAGTGGCACATTAGTCTATGAGGAAAGAGGAATGTTCACTGATACTTGGTGAGGTGGAACATTAGTTGCCCCTATTGTGGTGGAAACATATTCAAAATTTGATATATTAGTATGCTGGATTGTGCCTACTATTGTGTAATACTACTTGTTACCTATTGGGGAGGAGTAGGATTCATCAAATTTTGTTGTTGAGGCACAACATTAGTTACTAGTTGGCTACCTAATCCTGTTGGTTGAGCAATTGAAGAAGCAGCTGGTTGAAGATTAGCGATAGTAGTTAGTTGAGGTTGGGATGTAGAAATTCCTATTCCCTAATTTTTAGAACCATTCATGGTGTTAACTAAAGGTACACCTACTTGTGTATTAGTTGTATGTGTAATTACACCACCTTATTTTGGATTGGACATTGCTTGTACATTATCCACTACATTTTGGCCACTATTTTGTGTAGAAGTAGAAAACACTTCTTTTATTGTTGGGGTATGAAATAAGTTGTCAACTAAAGTGTTATGAATGAATGGGTCTACACCTTAATTGTCTTGACCATTTAACTCTATTAACACTATAGTTGAGGGAACTAAATCCATGAGAGGCCTATTTGACATGGTCATCTAGTAAAAATTACATGCTAGGTTCAAGTAGTTTTGGTATGCTATCTATATCTATACAAAGTGATCCTCCATAGGGTCCTTGTCTTTGACAAGAATACTAAGGTCATGATATGTTGTTTGGACTAGAGATAAAGGATTGCTAGAATAATCATATTTATTGTACAATATGTTATGAGGCATTCTTACTAGACTTGGTAAATTCTCATGGGGGAAGTCTACTAGAAACTTGGGCCCTACTTCTATGGCCCTAACCAAAAACTCATCTTTTTTTTATAATAAGTGATACTCAAATAGATAGGGATTATATGTGGATGGTGTAGTAACATAGTATGGTTTTTGAGGGATAGGGTCTTCAACATTAGGTACCATAGTTAAGTATTGCTCTATTTTTGCTTGATCCTACTTTGAGTAAGGAAGTGTGTTTATTAGGTAATGGGCCAATGGGTCTTGGTTTTGTGACCCTATTTAAACATTATAAGATGTATAGGCATATGTTTCATAAGCAACATTATCTGTATAAGGGTCTTAAACCATTTTTTCTTGTGCAACCACATTAATAAACCCTAGATTTTACATAAGGCCACTATGAGTATGGGGAGACATGTTGGGATCCATAGTGAATGTTTTGTGACAAAAGAAAAATAAAGTTCTACAAACTTTGAAAATGAGATGTCTAAAAAGATGTTTAAACTAGGTCCAACTTGGTCAAAAAGATGGATAGGTATATCCAAAAAGGTTGATGTAATGACTTGTGACAAAACAAGCTAACACCAAGTGTCAAATGGTACTTGTCTCACACAAAAAGGTCAAGTAAAAGGACCGTAAATCAAAATCAGTCTAATCTAGGAAAAATAAAAGTTGTTAGGTCTTTTGGCCAAACATAGTGTAAAAAGATAGGCTCAAACAAAATGTATCTGCTAGGACTTTAGGCCAAATGTTGTCAAAATATATAATTTAAAATATGAGATATTTAATCTAATAAATTTTAAACACTTCTAACAAAAAGTAGGTATTTTACTCTTGGTCGTAAAAACTCGATTGATAAGTATGAGGTATGAAACAAAAGGCACTTGGAGAGAGTTTATTTTCTCCCAAAAAATGGCAAAAAGTTAGGTTATTTTGACAAATAAGATAAATAAAGGTGAACAATGTAACCATGCCAGACAAAGATTCTTAAAAGAAACTCAAAATGGTTGAAACTTAGATAGACTAGGATTCTATGCAAATAGGTTTATGAAACAAGTCTCAAAATAATTTGAGCAATGTAACAACACTAAACTACTCAAAAGATGTGGTAAATGATTGTTTCAAAAACTCTACGGCAAAATGGTTCCAACATAATTTTGGTAGCATAACACTACCCTCATTAACTCAAATGATATCCCCACATAAATTTAGATAAATTTCTCTAAGGCATGAGTGTGATATCAATAGGATAAATGGAAAAATAGGGTGGCTAGTCAAAATCTGGGAGTCAAAGTGTTAGTAAACACATGAGATAACTTGAGTCTTAGCATATTATGATAATGATGTTGAATCTAAAAATGGTCCTTAATTAAAACTAGAAATTAAACTCAAGTTAAAACAAGTCAAGTGGAAAGTGGTAGATCTAATTTAACACATCAACTTTTAAAACTTGGAATAGTCCAATTTTGAATTTAAAACTATCAATGAGGGCCTTAATAAAAATATGGAAAAAAGTCTAGAATAAAATGGGAAACATAACTACACCAAATTGGAAGATATGACATAAAGTGTATAATGATGAATTTGAACAAGGAAAAATATGTTTTCATTTGGGTAGTATAACGCCTCCTTCTTTCAAATAAATTTGGGGACCATGTGTTTGGTTAATTCATTTTTGTTAACACAAAGTTTTGACTCTCAAACAAGACCAAGTAATCTAAGGTAAATACAAACCAACTAACTAATCATCTTAAATCCTAAACTAATAAGATATGGCAAAGTGGGGTTAACTAAACTAATTATTTTGTGAATGTTTTAGATGGATCAATCGCACAATGACTTTCATACCAAATGATACAAAATGAATGCACTTTAATTACATGTCTATGACACTTGGTTAGTTTAAAAAAGGTCTTGCCCTTTTTTCAACCACTACATCCATCACTTACTTGGTGTAGTGTGATGTCTAATGTGCAGATACATCATAGTGCTTAACCCCAATACTAAAAGGTGATTTAACCACTCAAACCTTTGATCTTAGTGGGGGTGATGAAGTCAATGTTGAGAGGTGAAACCTTGGGTCAAAGCTTCCTTATAGATATTATAGGAGATAATGTAGTCCCAATTTCAAGCCAAGTTTGCATAAAATAAATGACTTAAAATAGAAAGACTTTATGGTCAACTCAAGATCACCCAACACTATTGTGAGTTTTTGGGGAGTGCTTTAAATGAGATTATTTATATGCCTTGGACTAGGCATGTTTGCAATAAGGATGATGTTTTTTATTCAAAAATTTTCCTAAAGGAGATGGATGAAAGAAAATACACACATGAATCTTATTTTTGCCAGTTAATAATTAATCATCTATTGAATACAAACTTGACAAATGAGTCCAATTTTAAGCACTAAAACAAAAATTTGGTGATGTTATTTTGACCCCTTGGTATTAAGTTGTAAAAAAATGTAAAGATTATATAAAAAATACTAAATAAATCAATAATCACCTACATTCATTTTAAATCCAAATATTATAGTGTTCAAGACTTAGCTTGCTAAAGATTCATTTTAGGCACCAAATTTAAAGTGTGCATGATTTATACCAAGTTATTTTTAAAAATCAAAATTAAAGTGTATGATTAGATAAAACACCCAAATTAAATTTCAAACCATCCTTTCAATTGAAAAAAACAAGATTAGGACTACTTGCTTGGAATCACTTTAGAAGATGAGACAAGGACTTTTGAAAAATGATCTATCAAGTTGATAATTGAGTTGGGTTGACAAGTGAGTTGTGTTGACGAGTGATTTGGGTTGGTAGTTGAGTAAGGTTGGTAGTTGAGTTAGGTTGATAGGTGAGTTAGGTTGATAGGTGAGTTGGGATGTATAGGCAAGTTGGGTTGATAGGTGAGTTGGGCTGCACAGGCGAGTTGGGCTAGATAGGTGAGCTGGGCTGCATAGTCTCAAGAACAAATTTATGGCTTAGAAAAAATGGATTTTTGCTCAAATTTTTATATTATTTTCCTCCACACTCTAAGATCCTACATGAAAATAGTTATTATGTTGCTTTTAGGTGTAATTTGACCAAATTTATGCGGCTAGGTCCCATTGGGTATGCCATTTATGAACATAGGATTGCAATAGGGGGAGATTAGTGTGATGTTAGTGAATGAAATCAAATATAAACAAGGAACACACTAAGACTATCTCAAGGGGGAGAATATTAATAAAAACAAATGAGAAATATAACTAGAATGCAAAGACAAATAAATCCTTCACCTTCCTTAGATGTTCCAAATAGCTTGTTGAAGTGGCTTACTCAAATTGTGCTCAATGAGTCTTCATCAAAGGAGGCTTGGATATCTCATTTTCTCCTTGACACCTTTGTGATGGCTTTGGATTTGGCTTGGCTCAATAATTTGGCATTATAACAATTATTGCAATGGCTTTTGGAATTATTTGTGCATTATAACATAACATTATCTAAGCTTAAAATTCATGTTCATGGATCTTTTATTTACATATTTTTGAAACAGTTTAGGATCAAACATGACCATCCATCTCAAGATTGAGATGTTTGGTCATGAATTAATCTAAACTATTTAATTAAATTCATAACTATCCCCCATAAATATCTGGAAAGAAGGGGCATTTAAGAGGCATGGGGTGGTTTGATGAGATGTTTTATGTATTTATGGCCTAGCGATGTATTTTCAAGAAATGATGTCATTTGATGATGCATATATTCAATATCAATTTATAAAAAAAAATATTCAAAAATTTTCGTGGAAAATTAACTTAAGATCTTTATTTGGTTTAATTAGTTTTAAACATGATTAGTTAAATTTGATGTAAAACCTTGACAATTTATGCACAAATTAATCAAATTGGTCAACATGTCATATTATTGGTTCAAAATTTGATTGGATTAGAATTACAAGTTAATGTTAGATGTTTTGGAACCGTTATCCCATTTAGGATGTTTCCAATTCAAAATGCCTTTTACAATAAATTTGATAGAAAAGAGCAATCCAGAGCACCCAGGTGCGAAAATATCAATTTGACTCAAAATAATATAATCAATGTTAGCTGCTTCAAAAATTGCATTGCCCCATTTAATGATACCTTGGCAAAAATCAATACTTGAATATAAAAATTTCAACTCTTCTAATGCATTTTAGTGTTTGAAAGCCAAATTGTGTACTTTGGTAGAAATTGGTCAAAAGCCTGGTTGAAGGTTACTGGTGGCTAGTTTTAGGTGTCTACACCATTAATATTCATGGAGACATTATTATATTATTAGAAGCATGAGGATGAAGTCAAAAAATATTTATTTTAATAATATTCTAGGTTGTAAATGATGAAATCAATGAGATGAAGATGGATATTATCCATTCTTATGTTGATAACTCCATGGTTTCAAGTGTAAAAAGAAGCATGATGAGAGATTTAAGGCCATTATTAGGTATCTAAAGTCAAAGTGCATAAAATTTGTATATAAGAGGTAAGATTATGAGATCCGTTTGTTATGAAAAATTGATCTAGATCTATGAAGACAAAGGAGCAGTCCCTTTTTCTATATTTGGTATCTAGTATGGGATAGACTTTTGAGTGGTCAAGATTTTGATCTTCTTTATCCATGTAAAGAAAGGTATGTGATCTTGAGTTCTTATAAAAGAAGATATGCTTGGTCTAAGGGGGAGCTTGGTAACTCTATTTTCTTTTTCAAGAAAGTGATTACTTTTTATGCTTGGAGATAAAGAGAGATTGTGTCTGAGATGATTCATAGACTTTGTTTGTTGGGATTTTGATTACTTCACTAGGAGAGTGACCTAATTGAGAAGTTTTTAATTTATCATAAGTGGTTGCCATAATTTTTGAAGACTATGCGTCATGTAGTGTATTTTAGAGACTGCATCAGCGCTTAAGGAGAAGATTATGATTTCAGTAGTTGGAGATGATATTTGATGTCTACAACTAATAGAAGCATGGTGGATGCTTAGTTTGAGAGGGAGATTTTCAAGTTGTTAACTCAGTTTGATCTATGTTAAATTGGTCTTGTAATCTAAGTTCATTTTAGAAGAGATGATAGTTATGAAATATCTGTCATTAATGTCAAAGGGGGAGAAAGATAAAAAAAGGCAAGGAGAAAGATAAAAAAGAAGAGACAAGATCAGAAAGGATGGGAAAAGGTAAGAACCATGTCTAATAGATGATTACCATCAAGAGTGGTTGACAGAGGTTTTTGAGTGTATTTACCATCAATGACAAAGTGGGATATTTTTGAACATTGTCATTGATTAAGGGAGAGTCTATTGAGAATTATCATTGAGTGTTGAGTTTTGATATTTAATGTTGTCATTAATGTCAAAGGTTATTATGAAGATACATGATTTTTTCATGGATGTCAATCTAATATCATTAATGTCAAAGGTTCTTGTAAAAATTCTTGGTTAGGTAATCCTTGAGGTATGTATATGAATGAGTTCTATTGCTTGCATAATGAGTGTTATTATTATAAGAAGAACACTAATGTGAAATTATTGTCTAAAGAATGATAGTAATATCATTGAGTAAATATAGGTTAGTACAACAAGTGTAAAGCATCATGTAATGCTTTGTTTAGACCTTATGGGATGGTATTTATAGGTGGCAAGATAAAATATATGTTCTCTAAAGAAGAAGTATGCTTTGAAGATCTATGTAAGAAGTTTTGAAGATACTTTGAATGAGCTATGAAGATGAGAATGTAATGAAGAACACTTTACAAGTTTTATCATGAGAGAGATTATTTGAGGCTATACATGAGGTGTTTATGAACTCAAAAAACATTAGAAGATCAGCTCCAAAGATCTGTATATGCAACATTGAAGATGCTATGAAGATATCAATCAAGCTAAGAAGATCTATAAGTAGCTTTGAATAAGCTATATTGAAACTCTAAAGAAGAATTAGTGTATGAGTTTTATTGAGCATACACAAAAGACATTAAAACATAGGATATTTTCAAGGTGAATTCTATAGGGTGGTTCGAAGGTATGATTCAAGACAAAATAAGACTTATTGGTCAAGGCTTAGAAAGCAAGAAAAGAGAAGGTGTCCATATGAGGTAATAAGATTAGTTTCCATGGCATGAGTGAATAGGTGAACATTGATAAAGGTGAGTCAAGTTGTTTTTAGTATGTGCATGAATTTTTAGTAATTAATTTGAAACAAAAGGCTTGAAAAGTATTTTAAGGTTTTTTGAGTGCACAGAATGAAGAGTTATCTACCCAAGAAGGTTTTCTTAATGCTCATTGGAATGTAAAAAATATGCATGAGAACCTAAGCTATTCATTGTAGATAAGTAAGGGTTATAGCTCAAATTTCCAAGCATTAGTTTCTAGAAAGAGGAACTGAGTTTTATGAACGATTGTTAAGATTGGAAGATGGTTTAAACCCTCATAAACCTTAATAATGACCTGATGTTGAAAATATTGTTCTAAAGAGCTTATAATAGTTTTATATGATCATAAAAGTTATTGGAGGTTTTATTCAACTCTTCCAAGCATCTCTAGGTGTGATTGGTTTCTCAAGTGAGTGAGTAGACCCTATAGGAAAGTGCTTATCTTTCAGAGATTTATTGTAGAAGACAAAGTTCACTGAGTCAAAGTTGTTAAGTGGACAAATATCAAAGTGTGATAATTGTAGTTATTTTTCATAAATATTTTTGGATAGGTTCTATATCTCAAGTGTGTAAAGTTAGTGATCCAAGTTGGCCAGTCGTTAGCAGACCTAGTGGTGCAGATGGTAAGGAAATTAGACAGAATTGAAAATATGTTTCCTAATGTGTTTTCATCTAAGAGTGATGAATTTAAATTCATTATGATATTTTTTTGGTATTTAATGATCTATAAATTATTTATATAATCTTGGAAGTTAGTATAAGAGGTTGGAATATTGAAGCCAAAATGGCTTATCTGGATGAGTAGAGTCTATGAGAGAGAAGGTCCACAAATTGGTCTATAAGACCAATAGTTTTGATTAGATATTATGATCTAATTGATTAAGTTTGATATGATGATGTTATAAAATATTTTAAATGCATTGAAATCCCTTGAATATAATTAATCATGTGTTATATGTTCATGCTTCCTTGACTATGTTTTGGAGTTAGTTGGCAGTTCTAAGTGAACATCTTGTAGAGAAGTGTTTGATCCCATTTAACCTGAGTCGAAGCATCAGATGAAGTTTGTGATGACCCTAAGGTCATGAAATTTTTTAATATGTATTTTTTTCTATGAAAATTTAGAAAAATTAAGTATATACCTCATTTGTTTAAGATAGAGTTTTTGTATATACGCATGCCTTTTATATGTAGTGATTTGATAAAGGGTTCAAGTGGTGGTTGGATATAAAAGGTATTATGGACATAATATAAAGTTGGATAAGGTCTATTTTTTTGTCTTATGATGTTTTACTACCATTTGAGGTGTTTGGATATGCTTTCAAGAGATGAAAAGGTAATGTGTTGTTAAGAAGGTCTATTAGGTCTGCATAAACCTAAAAGAGGAGTAAAGGCTAATTGATGTATGACCAACATATTGTAATGTTTGATTCATGATTAAGGCATGTTATTTTAATATTATAAGACTTATTTATGACAAATCTAAGTTATTTGAATATGGAGCTAATTAGGATGAATATGATCAAGTGACTTGTATAAAAGTAAGGTAATTTAGGCCTATTTTTTGTGAGCTTAGTATATGCTTAGAAGATGCTGATTGTGGGAGAGAATAAGAGGATAGGTGAATGATATAGATAATTTGTGAGAATAATAATTTAATGTATACCATCATATAAATTTTATGAATATCTAAAAAAGGTTGTGCATACGAGGATCAAGGTCATAACACTTAATCAAGCCATGAATAGGTCTAGTTGAGTGAAGAAGGCTGAAGGTCAGTTTGAGAGGGACTGAAGTGAGCTAGAAAATAAAAGAGTAGATCATCATATATTGTATAATAAATAAGGGTTTATAAAGGTTATAAAATAAGCAAGTGGTTGAGTTGGTGTTGATTCATGTAAGGGGTTGGTGTCTCCTTGCAAGTGGGTGTTTACTAAATCCTAGATAAGTTTGTGCTGAGCTAGTTGGGGTTGGTGATTCACTAAAGATTGATATTTATCTTATAGTACTATAGTCCATTTTATTCATCAATGGGTTTTATTCCCTTGGAGGGGTTCCCATGTATATGAATTGTTTATAAGTTTCATGCTCTTATGATTTAATACTTATGCTTGCTAAAATGTACATGCTTGTTAGAGTGATTCATGTATGGTTAAGTGGAATTGAATGATATGTTTTGAATATTGATTCAATCCCCCTTATAATCATCTTGTTTCTAAAAATTGGTATCAGAGTAGGTTCTTTGGAGTAGGATTGACAACCTAAAGGATATCTTAAGAACCAAGGATGACTAGTCAGCAAGCTCAAGGTGGTTTCTCTACCAATAAGGATCCATTATTAAATAGATCCAACCATGCCTTTTGGAATTTAAAAATGAAGTTATATTTGATTTCATAAGGACATGATATTTGTAGTTAGTTATGGATGGGTATATTTCACCTCTAATTTTATGAATAGATATAGCAGGTAAGATGGCTAGTGAAAATAACTTCAAAGCAATGATTGCCATTATGTGTGGCCTATCAGAGACAAAGTTTGTAAAATTAATGCATTATATTTCAACCAAATATATATGGAAAAAATTGAAGACCATATATGAAGGAGAAACCAATGTTAAGTTTGACAAGTTACAAACCCACATAAGATAGTTTGAAAGACTGAAGATGAAACTATTGCATCCTACCTATTGAGGGTTGATGAAGTTGTCAATATCATAAGAGGATTGAGAGAATAAGTGAAAGAGTATATTTTTATTCAAAAGGTATTGAGATTAATAACTCCTAAATTTTACTCTAAGGTGTTTTTGTAGAAGAGATACAAGATTTAGACAAGCTAGAGATAGATGGACTTCATGGCATCAAGACTGCCTATGAGATGAGATCAAATGAAGGAAAACCTCTCAAGAAGGAATAAAATTTCAAGGTTGAAAAGAAGTCAAAGGCAAATAAGGTCAAATATGAGGTATATTCAGATATTGATGATGATGAACTCATAGCTTTGTTTTTGAGGAAGTTGAAGTTTAGCTCAGGCAAGTACAAGGGTAAGTTACCCTTAAAATGATTTAGCTATTGAAATATTGGTCACTTTACAAGAAAGTGTCCTAAAAAGGACATATATGAGCATAATGAAGAACATGATGAAACTCATACAGATGATAGAAAGACATATAAGTTTGAAAAGAACAAGAGAGATTTCAGGAAGAATGAAGGAAAGGATCATTCGAGAATAAGAAGAGTTTCTACACTAAATAAGATAGTTCATTAGATGTAAGTGACTCAGACACATTTGATAGTGATGATGGTAAGAATGAATCTAAACATGAAAATAATGAAACTCTATTGATAGGCATAGAATCAAATAATGAGGGTTGTTTAAATGGGTAAGGTCTTATGATTAATTCAAAATAAGATGAAGAAATATACTATGATAGTGAAGAAGTAAAAATGAATCTTGAGGATATGTTCATGAGTGCCTTAGAAGAGTTGAATCTTGTGAAGAAGAAGAATAAGAAACTTAAGTCATTAGTTCAAGACTATGAGGAATAGATTGGTTTATTTGAGGAAAGACTGAGCAACACTTCCAAAGAGTATAAAGAGATCATCAACAAGCTGAAACCCAAATAGAGATTATGGTAATAAGTCTAAAGGCTAAAGAAGAATATTTTAGTAGCTATGAAACCAAAATAGAGTCTTTTAATTCTGAGTTGAATCAAGCATCTAGCAAGGTGAAGAGATTTTTAAAGAGCAGTGAGAGTCTAGATGATATTTTAAGTAGTTATAAGTTTGAAAGTGACAAGATAGGTCTTGGATTCAAAGAAGACCAAAATCAAACCCTTTAATTTGAAAAGAAGACTATTGAAGACATGAAGGTCAACATGAAAAGACCTATCATACATCGCATTGATACAAGGTATGCTATTTATTTTAATGGTTACTATTTTTCATGTAGTTAGTTTGGTCATAGATAAAGAGAATTTAG
This sequence comes from Torreya grandis, assembly GCA_037957365.1. NCBI lineage: Eukaryota > Viridiplantae > Streptophyta > Pinopsida > Cupressales > Taxaceae > Torreya > Torreya grandis. The sequence goes on from JARHVA010000416.1 coordinate 4,691,052, forward strand.
AAGACCCTCTAAGAATGAGTACTCATGAAAATATGGAAGGAAAAGTAATTAGACAAAAGGAGATCATAGTCATCATCAGTCAAATGGTATGTATAAGGTGGTCTGTTATAACTATCATAATGCAGGACACATTATATAATTATATCCTAACAGAGTTAGAAGATCATCAAGTGTAAGAAAGAAGTTTGAAGCTCCTAGAGTGAAAAAAGGAAGGCAAATGAATGTATGGAAACCAAAGGTAGTAAAGATAAGTCATGATCAGTCTACAATCTTAAGTGGACTGCTTGCTGAGATAAATCATACCTCAAGAGAGAAATAAAGTAAGGAATGTCAAGAACACTTGTTATCTATGCGTGTTGATAAGGTGGTCAAAGAAAAGAAGGATGACATGGTTAGTGATGAGATGAAACCTATATTGCCTCTCAAGTATAGAAGAATGTTGAAGAATATTTAGTCTTGTGAAAAGATGGTGATCTAGGAATCTCCTAAGTTTATATTGTTTTAGTATCCTATGAAAAAAGGGTGGCTTCATTAAGATTCATGAAGATATTCTTCTATGAATGGAAGCATGAGGGTGCAATAAAATAAGGTTTCTTTTGAGAAGATTCTAGGTTGTATATTCTAAAATCAAGGAGATGAAGATGGATATTATCCATTCTTATGTTGATGATTCTATAGTTTGAAGTCTAGAAGGCAACATGATGAGAGATCTAAGGCTATTATCAGGTATCTGAATTCAAAGTGCATAAAATTGGTGTATAAGAGGTAAGCTTTTGAGATCTATTTTGTATGAGAAATTGATCTAGATCTATGAAAACAAAGGAGGAGTCTTTATTTCTACATTTGTTATCTAGTATGGGATATCCTTGTGTGTGGTCAAGATGTTGATCTTCTTCAGACATGTTAATAAAGGTATGTGATCTTGAGTTCTTAGTTATTATAAAAGAAGATATGTATATGAATGAGTTATATTACCAACATAATGAGTGTTGTTTCTAAAAGAAGAGAAATACTATGAAAGTACTATCTGAAGAATGATAGTAATATCATTGAAGATCATTGAGTAAATATAAGTTAATAAAACAAGTGTAAATAACATTTTAAATCTTTGTCTAGACTTTAGGAGATGGTATTTGTAGGTGGCAAGATGAAATAAGTGAGATCTAAAGGAGCAATATGCTCTGAAGATCTATGTAAGTAGTTCTAAAGATGATTTGAATAAGCTAAAAAGATCAGAATGCTCTGAAGAACACTTGACAGTGTTTGTTAATGAGAGATATTATTGTAGGCTATACATGAGGTTTTGAGGACATAAAAAATATTAGAAGATCAGCTCTAAAGATTTGTATATGTAGCTCTAAAGATGTTATGAAGATCCCAGTTGACCTCTAAATATTTGTAAGTAGCTCAAAAGAAGTTATGTTGAAACTCAAAAGAAGAATTAGTGTATGAAGTTTCTTTAGCATAAATAAGAGATTGAAACATAGGAGAGTTTCAAGGTGAAGTCTACAAGGTGGCTAGAAGGTCAGATTCAAGACATAATAAGACTTGTTGGTCAAGGCTTAGAAATTAAGAAGAGAGATGATGGCTAGATGAGGAAATAGGATTAGTTTCCATGGCATGAGTGAGAAGGTGAACATTGATATAGGTTTGTTAAATTTTTTTAGTGTGTATGAAGTTTTAGGTATTAGTTTACAAAAAAAGGCTTGAAAAGTATTTTAAGGCTTCTCGAGTGCACAAAATGAAGAGTTTCCTACAAAAAAGTGTTTTATCATTGCTCATTGGCATGTGCAACATATGAGTGAGAAACTAATCTATTCATGGTAGATAAGGAAGGGTTACAAATCAAATTTCTAAGAATTGGTTTTTGGAAAGAGGAGCTAAGTTTTATGAATGATTGTTAAGACTAGAAGATGGTCTAAACCCTCATAAAACCCTAACAATTACCCAATGTTGAAAATATTGTTTTAAAGAGATTATAATGGTTTGATATGATAATATGATTGTATTAAACTCTCCTAGGCATCTCTAGATATGATTGGTTTTTTAGGTGAGTGAGTAGACCCTATAAGAAAGTACATGTATTTTTGAGATTTGATGTAGAAGATAGAGTTGACTAAGTGAAATTTGATAATTAGATGAATATAAAAGTGTGAGACTTGTATTTATTGTTAATAAATATTTTTTTATAGGTTCCAAATCTTAGGTGTGCAAATTTGGTGATCCAAGTTGGCCAGTTGCTAACAGACCTAGTGGTGAAGATAGTAAAAAAATCAGGCAAAAGTGAAAAAATGTTTCTTGATGTGTTTTCATATAAGAGTGATGCATTTAAATTCATGATATTTTTATTTAGGTAATTAATTATCTATCCAAAATTTTAATAGCTTAGAATTTAGTATAATAGGTTGGAGCATTGAAGCCAAAATGGCTTATCTAGTTGAGTAGAGTTTGTGAGAGAGAAGGTTAACATATTAGTTTATAAAACCAATAATTTTAATTAAATCTTATGATATGATTGACTAAGGTTGATATGAGGATGTTATAATATATTTTTCATTAATTTAAATCCATTGAAGGTATTAAATAATGTGTCATATGTTCATGTTTCCTTGACTATGTTTTGGAGTCAGTTGGTAGTTCTGAGTGAACATCTTGTAGAGAAGTGTTTGATCCTGTTTACCTTGAGTTGAAGCATTAGATGAAGTTTTTAATGACCCTAAGGTCATGAGGTTTATAAATATGTATTTTTTCCATGTTTTTTGGAAAAATTGAGTATATGCCTCATTTATTCAAGACATAGTTTCTATATATGTGATGGAATTTTATATGTAGTGATTTGATAAAGGGTTCAATTGGTAGTTGGAACTAAAAGGTATTGTGCAACTAATGTAAAGTTGGATAAGGTATATGTGAGTGGTTTATTATGTTTTATTATAATTTTATGTTTTTGGATATGCTTCAAATATATCAAAGGGTAACATGTTATTAAGAATGCCTATTGGGTCTCCATAAGCCTAAAAGAGGAGTAAGGGCTAATTGATGTATGGCTGACCTATTATATTGATTGATTAATGATTAAGGAATTTTATTTTAATATGATAGTACCTATTCATGTATGACATAAGTTATTTTAATGTGGATCTGACTAGGAAGGATATGATCAAGTTACTTGTATAAAAGCAAGGCAGTTTAGGCCTATTTTTGTGTGAGCTTAGTGTATATTTAGAGGATGCTAAGTGTGGGAGAATAAAAGAGAATACATGAGTGATATGGATAATTTTTGAGCATAAGGAGGTCGTGAGAATAATAAAATAAATGTTATGCATATCTAATATAGGTTATACATATGAGAATCAAGGTTAAAAGACCTAATCAAGCCATTAAGAGGGATAGTTGAGCGAAGAAGGCTAAATGTTAGCTTGAGAGGGATTGAAGTGAGCGAAGAGATGGAGTGGATCATCATATATTGTAGAATAAATAAGGGGTTTTGAAGGTGATCAAACAATTAGGTGGCTAAGTTGTTGTTGATTCATCTATGGGGTTAGTGCCTCTTTGAAAGTGGGTGCTTGCTAAAGCCTAGTTGAGTTAATGCTAAGCTAGTTGGGGTTGGTGCTATATGTGAAGTTGTCACTTCACTAAAGATTGATGTTTGTCTTATAATAATGTAGAAAATTTTATTCATCAATGGATTTTATTCCCTTAAAGGGTTTCCCATGTATATGATATGTTTATCTATTTCATGCTCTTATGATTTGATGCTTATGCTTGCTAAGATGTACATGATTCTTGTATGGTCAAGTGGAATTTAATGAAATTTTTTGAAGACTGATTCACCCCCCACTCTTAGTCATATTTTTTAACACAAAATATTAGATTTAAAAATAAAAATTCTTGCTACAGACACAAGTGCAATTGAAGTTATCTAACTGAATGAATTCCCATTTAAAGTGATATTTAGTTGAGCCAGACTTAACAAAAAATTGACTGAATAAGGTGAAAGGATCTATGAGAGAGATTAATTTTAATAAATAATGGAATTACTACCATAAAAATTCATAGATAAATTCCACACAGACTTAATAGTAATCTAGTTATCAAAATTTTACTTTTGATTAAAAGTGTATTGAAATTCATACAATCATTAGACTTAGAAAGCAATTATGTAAATAACAATATAAAAAAAAAGAAGGGAAGAGATTATCCTAATAAATTAGAAAAAGAGTCTAGTTCTATAGGTCTCCTTACATAATCCAAAAATAAATAGCCTTATCATGGTATAAGATATGTTCTTAAATAGGTACGTAGGCCTATGGAGTTCAAATTCAAACTCAAATGTAGATTCAAATTCAAATTCACTTTTATGAGGTAGTTGCAGGAATATTTGACATGGCTGACCCACTTGAGGTTCATTGGGAATGATCCCCATTTAAATACATCATGAGGATAGCTAATAACATGTTGGACAAAATCAATAACAAATGCTCATAAGGTATTTAGTTGGGATTGTGTTGAGATCATCGATTACTGAAATTTTGTGTAGTTAAGACCATGTCTCTCTAAGGCAAAGATTTTATCTTTTATGTTTCATGTTTGATCCTCAGTCACATATTGAATTAATTATTTATGCCTCATTCATAATTTATCTAGGCCAAGATTTGATTCTACAAATAAAATTAGACACATGATTCTTTACCAGTTTTTAACAATTAGACTAGCCATCAATTTCAAGTTTAGGCCTCACTGGATACACAAATAACATGTCCTTCTTTCTAATAGGTTCCCTACCACATGGATCTTTTTTGATTTATCTCTATTTTGCCTTTGATGTACACTCATCTTCTACTTTTATAGGCTATAGTTGACACTTAGTAGTTCATTGATAGTCCTAAATTCTCTTCTTCTTTGTTTAATTCAGCCTTTTTTATGGCTACATGGCCCCTTTTCATTCACCTAGACTCTTAAGCTCTCATCCTTTTCAATGCCATGTGCCACTTTCTTGACCCTCTAGGATTTTACCTTTGTCACCAAAAATTCTCTTGCCTCTGAGATCTTGAGATTTGGAATGTTACCACATGGTAACTTTCCACTCACCAGTCTAGATTAAAGGTTCTATGTTTTGTATGAACTAATTTGGGACATTAGGTCATTAGGATTGTGCCATCTGGCACCATCTCGCTAACCCACTAATTTGAGAGATATTTAACTACATGGATGAATCTAGGACTTTGGGTCATTAGGATTTCACCATGTGGTTTCATACCACTAACCCTCTTGCTTAGAACTCTAATGATGTATATTCTACTACGGAAATTTTTGGAAAATTGACTAAGTCTTTCAAAGAAAAAAAAAGTTCCACGTGGCCCCATGATGCTTTTGTGAAATTGGATAAGTGCTAAAATTTATTTTTTGAATAGGTTGGAACCTTTAGGTGCTGAAAAAAGATGGCACATGGCTCCAAAAACCATCAAAACACCTACAAGCATAATATAAAGAAACCTATTCAGTAAATCAATTAAAAAAACATTGGCTAAATAAATTCAAACTAAAATGGTGAAGCATTTGAATATAAATAGTTAAGATCATTAAAATTAAAATGATTAAGACAAAAAGTGAAAATATGACTAAGTATAGAATGCATTAGTGCTTAAAATTAACCATTTTGTTTGATTTAAAAGAAAATTTCATCCATTTACATGAAAGTGACTAAGTTAAGAGGCAAAATGTTATAAGCATTTAGTCATTCTAAATTGAAAGGAAACAATAATGGAAAAAACCACTTAGAGAAATGAGCAATAAAATTTGTAATAGCTAGATAATTTGTGCAAACCCATGGTGTAATAGCCCAAAAAGTAGTTTTAAAATGTATTTTAAAATACAAGAAAACTAAGACTTATCAGATTGACATAAATTTAGATTTTAAAATTGAAGTAACCTAATATGTGAATTTCCATGCTGAGTGTTTTAAAGTACAAAGTTAAATTTATAGGATTGGCTAAAATAGTGAAGCACATTCACATTTAAATCTTCACATCTAGCAAAATGGACTCCCAATAAGGTTGATTTAAACAAGAAACCAATAGATTCTTGGGAAGTATAAGTTCAGACTTTAAAGCAAAAGAGGGTCCCCATTTTAAGACTAAAAATAGGGCATGCCATTTAAGACAAAAACATATGCTTTCATCTCATAAGATGGTATGATTTAAAGTGGAATATATTTATTTGGTGGTATGGGTTTAGGAACCCTTTTTGTGTTGGTAAGTAACATTTAATTTTTTTTGAAAAGTTCATCATCAACTAACATTGTCAATCAGGTTCCATCATGTATGAATTTGACACATCGATGTAATGTTGATGAGAAAACTTACATTGTATATCCAAGGTCTACCCAAGATTAAGTTATAATGAAATTATTGAGACATTACTTGGAATGTAGTTGGAATTGTTTTTGGTCCTAATGTCACATCTAATGTGATTTGGCCAATTGGAGAGTTGCATGCATTATCAAATCCTTCTATATGCATGTTTGATTTTTGAAAAAGATTGGTGTTAATACCCATGGTGGTGAATAAATTTGTGTGAAAAATATTAAAATAAGATCCATTATCAAATAGAACCATTTTGATTCCCTTGTTATACATATTCACTTATATAAATAAAGGCAAATTTTGGTTAATAATATATTTTGATAGTAAGTAATTTTGATCAAAGTTAATAAGTTTTGAATTTTTTTTGAGATATTGCATAATATCTAGAAAGTAAACAGGTTCTATATCACTTGGTACTTGTGTTACATAAAATTACTCATATAAGATATTATTATAGATGGTAGATTGTTTTAGAAGCTTGAGGATTGAAATCATAACATGCATATTACTTATTTCATCAACAAGATTATATCCTTTACTATTAATCACCAGTTTAGGCTTGGGAGGAACTTGTATATTAATAGGTGGTGGGATAGATTGGGCACCCTTACCTTTTTGTACAGTGAAAACATGGACTGTGAAATCTAATATAAGCCATCAAAGAATAATGGGAGCAAGATGGTAGCTCTCACTTGAATAAGATCTAGGGGGAACAAAGGGTTGGGATAAAGCTTATTGGCATTTAATAACCAATTCGATATTATTACAAAAAGAGTTGTAAACAGAGATTAACATTTTATCTTGTTTTAACACACCCTTTTTATATTTAAGGATTTGCTTATTCCATTAGATGATGTCTTTGACTAATTTAACATAACAAACAATGACTATCATTATGTATTGGATATTGAAATAACTGATGGATGTATCCATATTGAGCATAATTTTAGGAAATAAAATTTATGATTTTAAAAATTTTAAATCATAAATCAAAATTAAATAAAATAATAAATCAAGAAACCCTAGGTTAATCTAGGGTTTGGATACTAAGGGTCATGTTAACCAAATGCTTAACCCTAAAATTATATATGGGGTATCTAGGGTTGAGAAATATAGAACTAGTTTAAACATAAGGGTGATAAACTAATATATAGTAGGCCAATTAAAAAAACTTAGATAAATAATATTATGAATTTATACAACTGAGATTGTTAAAAATAATAATGTATAGCTATTGAAAGATATTGTAATAAATAAGAAACAATGGTACTTAGATGATTTAATATGTACATGCAGATATAGACTAGAAACATGTGTAAAATATGTGGGATAAATATTCTGGATTAGTCACTAGATTATGTAAATTGCACTTTTATGGATGTAGACACTACCATCAGATTTATACACTACCATTATTGTTAATGCTTGATTGTGTCACATCTGTATGGTATAGAACATTATTTGGATATGGATGTAACTAACTTCACCATTATAGGTTTTTTTATCACCTTTCTACTAATGTATTCAAATTTTGGATAAAAGTTATCTCTCTTCATCCTTCTTCATCCTTATAAGGGTTTTAATTTAAAAATGGGTTAGTGGGCTCGCAATGTTGAGCTACCTCAAATAACCTATGTTAATGGGCAGTGCCTACATAGCCAATAATCCAAGGAGGGCATAAAAATTATGTAGTTATTTTAGACATCCAATTCTCACCACTCTCAAGTTCAAATTATGATTAGAAAGATTTCTCATAAATAATGTAAATTAAGCTGAGAAATCATTGAACACCCAAATTTTGTCCACCTACATCATGTATAGGTACCAAAACCATGTCAATATGTCCCTAATTGGGGCATTACCCTATATGAAAATTTAATATTCTTCTAAGTCAATTTGAGTCAAATTACAACCAAGCAAATTAATGTTTTAGACCATTCAAACACTTTGATTCATCCACACATGTCATATGTAAGTGTTGATTCATGTCCATGTATCCCTAATTAAGGAAACGCATCTTATGCAATCATTATCTCTATCTAATTCATTTTCAATCAAAATACAACCAAATAAATTGATTTTTTCAATCATTCTAATTAAACAAATGATTAATTTCCAATAAATTTTAAAAAGACTAACAAAAATCATTAAACAAAGGAAACCATATTAAAGGATCAAGTGAAAAAACCATGGAAACTTAATTAATATCTAATATTGGAAATTTATCATTCAAAAAATATCAGTAAATATGATGTCATCAGCCTCAAAGTCAAAAATGAGAAATATCAACATAAATGAGATAAATATCAAAAATGTTGAGCTATGCTTATTAAATACAATGTCTATCCCTAAACATAAATGCTTTTAACCTCCAAAACCTAATTGAAGATTAACCACATATGGTTTGGAATCAGTTGGAAAACTATAAATACAAGAGCCATGACCATGACCATAACCATTAATATTTTTTAGGTGCCAAAAAACTATGCCAAAATATCTCTAGAAAGCTTCAAACTTCCTTTAATTTTCACCCAATCAAGATCCAAAAACACTTGGTACAAGATGAGATGTTGGAGGCACTTTCCCTACCACATTGACAAATATTTGGAGTACCAAATCTAGGGACAAACATGATTAATGGATCGATCTTAGAGGAGAGTCTCTTGAGGAAGGCATTACTTTTGTTTTTATTATCTAGTTTCTTGTGTCCATTGATGCACACCCCTCTAGGGATTAGTCCTAACACATTAAGTTTTTATGGTTGTAATTTTTTTTTGTACTAGCGACTGAACTAACCCCCTTTACAATCTTATTCTACATTTGGCATGATCCATGGGACCACGTGTCTCACAAATAACTTTAGGGAACTTCTTATCCTTATAATTAATTAACCAAACCTTTTTTTGGTTTTATTTTACCTCTTTTTATTCTCTTTTTATGTATTTTCTATTTTGGTCAAAATGGTGAAGTTGCACTACACATCGATAAAATTTCCCTAAACATAGACAAAGCTACCTTACTTAATGATGAACTCATATTTTATCATTTTTCATTTTCTCTATTTATTTTAACAGATCAATGAAGGTCACAATATAAATGGAGAAATTTGCCTACATATTGATAAGTCATGTCCCCTACAAATAGTGAAGTTGTTTCCAGATTGATGAGCTTGACTTGTAAGCAGTGAACTCAACCTATGGAAGCATGAGGTCAACTTATAATCACCAAGGTCATTTTAGGTAAAATTGGTATTCTTTTATGTGTTTTAAAAATGATGAATTTGACTTGGTAACAATGAATTCATAATGAAAATGTTGAAATTGACCTAGTAAAAAACAAAGTCACCCTATTGAAAATTTCTTGAAAGCTTAAAATAACAGTGTTCAATTTCTATTTGGTGTTTTGAACCCTTGTTTGACTACTAAAACTCTATTTTATAGGTTTTGACATCTTTATAACTTAATTTTATAACAACTCAAGGAAAATTTCAATCACACTTCCATTTTAATGCTTAAAAATAACATCCACACGTAGATTTAGGGCTCTTAAGAGCACTTTATTTTTGTTCTTTGTTGTAAAACACTTGTTCATTTCATTTATTGTTCATAAAATCTTGCATCTATGCTCTCCCCCTACTCCTTTTAGGTATATTTCATGACCAAAAAAGCATTATTTTACTTGTTTGTTATTTTCTACCCAAAGAAACATTACGTATGGTCTCTACTTGTTCTTAGAAACTTGAATGACTCAAAAATGACCACTTTCTTATTTTATTTTTTCTTGGCTTAGTGAGTGGGAGTTTATCACCTCCTCGTAAATTCTCTAGGGGTATGTTGACTTGGATTTTCATCTCTAAGCATCATACCAAACCCACTTATCTAGTGGGGTATATAAATTGATTATACTATTTGGTAGGACAATGGTTTCGTGGTTAACCTGACTGACTGAATAGGTCCTCAGAGCCTATACTTATCAGATATCGCACTTTACTAAGAAAGAGATAGATGAAGTGGTTTTGGAAGGGATAAGAGATTTTCATAATGGCATGATTTTATTTATATCCATTTGATATATATTTTACTATGCCCAAGTGTTATTTGGTACTTTTAGACCATTTAGAAAGCTGACTAGAAAATCTTAGACTAAGAGACACAACTTTTTGTATATTATCTTACCAATGCCAAGTTGCTTTGAAACTCTAAGTTACATGACATGCATAAGTTATTGAGATATAGAGGGGGATAAACATTCTACCTTCATGTACTTTTATTAACTAGATTAACACTTAATTTCTTTTAAGAATGAGTATATCAATTAAAGTTTGGTGGATACTATGTAAACCTTATGTTATTTATTAATATAAGATCATGTGCTTTATTGAGTTCAAATCCATTTTTGCACAAATAAATAGGTCCAAAAATCCTCTCAAACCAATCTCTAATTTCACTTTTAAGTATTCAATCTAATAACAATTAATTTACACTTGTGTCTTGCCTATCAGTTGGGCTTGAGTGGTTTACTCTTTATGTTTAGATTTTACTACTTAGATTAGCTTCCAATTTGATTTAATAACTTTAACTAAGTGCAAATTCTTGTGCCCATAATTTACAAATTATCACCTATTTTCATATTAAGGTAATATGCTATTCATATTACCATTTGATACTTAACCGTTATCCATGACATTACACCTATCACTTAAAAAATAACATTTATTTCACTTGGTATCATTATGCTACCCATTTCATTTCCAGTTTGAACTTAGGTTTTCTTGTACCAACTTAATTATAAATTTGAAACCAATGGACCTTTTAGACATCTAAAAATATCCATAACTGGATTTCAATCATATTTTAGACTAATTCTCATCAACCATTACAAATTAAGCCTAAGAATAACTGAATGTCCCAAATTTGCTTGCACATCATTCATCAAAGCTTAGAATCATGTTGAGACATCCCTAATTGGGGTATCCTACCGTATGCAACAATAAAATCTCATGTATTCATCCCTAAGCACCCTATGGCATCACAATAATCAATTTAGCCTTTAGACCTATTAAGTGTGGCACATGAACAAAAATTAAATCTTAAAAGAGATAAATGGATAGTAAGAATTAATTAAAAATCTAAACCAAATTAAATGCCGATTTGAATTATCCATGTACAATTAATGAAAAAATAAAAATGTAAATTCAAAAATAAAAATATCCTAGCCTTTCATCATGACCTTTGTGAGATTTCAAGCTCTTTGGAAATATCCTAAAATATCTCATTTTGGAGACCCATGCCTATTCATTGCAAATCCTGATTAATTGACAACTATTAGCTCTACTATTGTTATGTTTGACTCACCTAGGTTAGGTTTCAACCCATTCTATGTTTAAAATCCACCTTGACTCACCTTGGGTTGGGGTTAGTTCCTAAGCCTATAAATGCAATGCCTTGCCTATTGAATTTTAAGCTATTTTGGTGCAAATTTATCATGCATAATTAAATTCTAAGATTGGAGATTATAGATTTATAATGCAGGTTTTGTTGCATGAGATTCATATCAATAATGTTATAATCTGATGTCGATTCAAAAATAAAACCTGAATCTAATTTTGATTCTTCATTTGCTATGGATTTTATTACAAAGATGTTTTATTGAAGGCTTGGTATTGGATAAATAATAGCCTATGATTATATAATGGGCTCCATAGAGATTGGTTTGTGAAAGTGAGACTACTCAATAATATTTAATTTTCCCAAAGGTATTTATAATTAGTAAGATTACCTACATTGAAAAATGATATTTGATTGTGCCCCAGTAGGGAAGATTGACAAACATAACTCAAGGATATAACCTATCATACAGATTAAATATGAGTAGGTGCAAATGTAGATGTGATGGTATAATAACTAAAGAATCCATAAATAACTAGGCATATGAGGATATTCAAAGTGATGAAAGAGATGAATATAAGAATAAGAGGTATTGACCAATGTGAAACATTTGATTATACCTACCAATGTAGAGATTCTAATCTTCATGAGAATTGATATAACAAGAATGGTCAATGGGTTGATTTGATAAAATAGGGTAGGAGTATTTTCCAAGGTTACCAAGGAGAAACTTTTTTGGATCTATTTATTGTAATAATTTCTAAGCTTATTTCTGCATTAACACATGATGGTAGGCATCAGGATATAAAACACCATGATAAAATTATTGAAATATGCATAAGGACTGATTCTTGATCCAAAAAATAATTGAAAATAATGCATTGATGATAAAAACCATGTGATAATGCTAATGTATGAATATGGATAGGCTCAAGAATAATGCACAAAAAATCACCCAATGAACACATATAGACTGAATTGAGGCACAATACTGAAATCAAACAAATAGACAAGTAAACGAATGAACAACTAAGCAAAGAAACACACAAAAATATTGAAAGTAAAATCAAAAGAAAGCATCCTAATAATGGATTTTCCCTAGTAGGGTAAATCAAGGATGACTAACTAGGCTTAAATAGGAAAAAAGTTTTTGGATTTTAAATTTTTGAATGTTTTTGGAATGTTAAGATATCTTAACTCATTAGAGATTGAAAATATACCACTCAAAAAATGATGAGTGCATTGGCTTAGTTTACTTGAAAAATGATGAGAGTATATGGAAAAGGGAGACTGAGTTGACATCAATGTGAATCGAGCATGACCTACATAGTCCCAATAAGACCCCAAGTCACAATAATTTTGCCAACATAAAAGGTGATGAGATCTGACCCACTAATAACAAGTTCTAAAATTTAGGGAAATGGCTTTGTAAATGAGAACAATAATGGCAAGGTGATGTGGCAATGTGTGGTAAAGGTGTTGTTCCTAATTTCCCCATAGGTATTTATAATTAGGAAATAATGGCATAGGAATATGCTACTAATTTTCCCATAGGTGGTTATGATTAGTAACACAAGATGGAATACTAATTTGTCCATAGGCAGTTATAATTAGTGGTAATAGTTAGGATTAAATGAAAGATAACTTGATAGATGCACTATCACACTAATTAAACTTGACAAGTTCAAATCCAACATTGATCATACCTTTAGAGAGATTAGTTAAAATTCTCCAAAGAGCACATATATAGATGTAATTTAATGATATGAGTAACCTTATCAGTTTTAGGGCTTTGGATGTTATACTTGGTTATATTTTATCATTATTACGTTACTTGGTTAACATTTGAGTTTAAAACCATTTATTTGTTTATGCCACATCAAAATAAGTCTTTTCTTATACATCACCCTATTATTTAAGGAGACATTATGCCATCCATTTGACACAATACCTTTGCTTTAGTCTTTTGACAAATCTTTGTGTGTGTTTCACTTGATTGAAAATGTTAACATTATGATACCCAATTAATTTAAAGTTTTTATGCCTTTAAATCTTGAAAACAACTGTTGATTACATCTTTAGAGCATGATAACATCGTTATGTCACTTGAATTGTTTCATAGACTTGTTTGCCTTGTGCCAAATGCCATTTTTTGAAACCAAAGCTATGTGTGCCTTTTGGATCTTTCTCTAGTGCCATTATACCATTTACCTTTGTCTATCTTGTTGTTTGATCAAAGAAGCATATTTTTCCTAAGTTGAGTATTCAATTAACCTTGATAAGTTCAAATCCAAACATTGATTGTTTTCTATTTATGCCTTGTCTAATTTGGGCCTACACACCAATATTTCTCTTTTAGGTTATGTAACTTAAGTTAATTCTTTTCCCAAATTTGAAAACTATTATTTGTGACTTTATTTTGGAGAAAATCATATGTCTCTAAATTCATTCCTTATGCCAATTTGGTCAACATTCATATCTAAAGTCGAGTGCCTAGTTTATGCTAACATATTTCAGATTTGTTAGATTAAATCATATTCCTTTGTTTGAGCCTAGATTTTAATGTCATGTTTGGCCAAAAGACCTAGAAACCATTATTTTCCTAGATTAAGACTTGTTTGGAGCACTTTGAGCCTATAGTTTGGCATTCTAGTTTTTATTTAGATGCTTGACCTTTTATGTGTGAGACATTTGATATTAGACTATTTTATACTAAGTTTTAACATAGATAATTTTGGAGATACAACTCCATTAATTTGACCAAGTTAGATCAAATTTGAACCTTTTTTCCTTTGAACTTCATATTTAAGAGTTTAAATAACTCCAGGCCTTTTGCAGAGCTTTCATCATTGATGTGGATATGTCTCACTTACACTTATGGTGGAAATAGGTAGAATCCAAGTTATGATAGAATAGCCACACAAATTGACTTTTTTTGAGACCCCTATTGTGAAGAAGTGGTTTGTGAGATGGATTCTTATTCTCTTTATAATATTTAATTTAGGGAAAAAATCCAAGATCATCAAGTGTAGTGTTTAATGGTACCTTTTTTTGGTCGATTGATGTATAATCTTGTTTATGGAATCCAATCCTCCACCTATACCATAAACCCTCCTTTAAATTATGCGAGCAAAAAAGATCTAAAATGTCTAAGGATTTCCATTATAGGAAATAATCCTTTAGATTTTATGAGAAACCAAGCTCCAAAAAATCGTACCATTACCATTCCTAGCCATTCTAAGTAGGGTAGCTCATTATCCCAACCAAGTTATCTAATCACAACTTGATGAGTAATAGTTAATATCTTAGGCCATTAAAAAACCTTTATAAGCCTATAATTAACCAACTGATAATCATTCGTCATCTATTACCGACCATTCCCCACTTTAGAAAACATTTGCCACATCCAACCAAAATTGATCCAATCTGTACCTCTCCAACCGAGCTAATCATTCAAAGATCAAGATATAGTCAAAAATAGTATTTTATAACTCATTGTAAACTAAGGCCAAAAGAACAAACCAAGACATGATTTTTTTTTGAAACAACCATTTGTGATAAGTTAACCTATGATGAATCATATTCTAATCCTATACCCATTATCGAGGAGTCTCACTCTAACACGCTAGTCTTTATTGAGTCACTTATTAATGATTATAATCACCTTTGGGCCAATCATTATATCACCCATATGACTATTTTTAAAGATCCTCCCTCTAACAAGCCAGTCTCTTTGGAGTTGTCTCTTAACCTATTTCCCATTTTTGAGGAGTCTGACTTTGACAAACTAGTCTCTATGGAGCCCATATTGCATCATAGGTCATTATTTATCCAATACCAAACATTCAAAAAAACATGATTGTAACAAAATCCACACTAGATCAATAATCACTATTGAGATTAAGTTTTAGTCATGAACTGATATAATATTTGGCATCAAAAGTAGAATCAATGTTAGTCTCACCATCAGATTAAAAGTCCCTTGAGTCAGAATTGGCTTTTGAATCAAAATATGTTCATATTTATTATAAAATTGGTTATGTATACCTTACAGATCATTTTGAATATATTTTTGATCCTTCCATAGTTTGTGAGGATGATTACTTTAGCTTCAACATAAGTTCTCCTAGTATCTTCTATGAGGATTGTGCTGTCTCCACTCATTCCATTAACATTCTACATTCCACTACCACCAACCAACCTAACCATTATATTGACCTTCCACCTCTCACAAGTGTCCATTTGGACCAATAGAACCATACCTTATTGAATTACATTCATGGTGACATATCAATTGCATAATATGAGGGAGACTAATACCACATTCATGCAGAAGAAGAACAATCTCTTAGTGAAACCTTTTCAGAGGCACTAGGGGAAAATCAAAGTTCAAACTCATTATATTCTAGTGAAATATTTTTGGAGGTGATAAAAGACAAGCAAATTCAAAATTCAACATTCCTTAGTGAAACATTCTCATAGGCTTTATGGGATAATCAAGACAACTTCATTGGTGAAAATCTCTTTGAAGTGTTAATAGTTGAAGACAACAGTTCTTAACTATTTGATGAAGACATTATTAAAGATGAAATAAAAATAGCTTCTAATCTACAACCTAATAATATAGTAGCTACACTTAGGCCCAATAACAAGAAAATCTAGTCGTCTTATTGAGAACATATTCATAAGTCTTCAGCCCCACCATATCTAAAGTTAAGTCAAATCTAGAATCAACAACATTGTGTGTGCCTAAAAACCCCAATCTTAATTTGTTTCCCAACCATTATACATTCCATTATCACCCAAATTTACATTAACAAACCAATCTTATCATCAACCATTTATCCATTTTTACCATCCCTAGCTTCACTTTCCTTTGTAGAGGCTACAAAGATACCTTGTCTTGAAGTTTGAAGGAAACAAAATCAATGACCAACAAAGTTCACAACAACATTATTGGAATCCAAATATGTAGCTAGTTCTTGATAGAATAGCTATTCAGAGGAGGTGTAGGCTAGAAATTTACATGATTGATTATTTTGGTTTTGTCATATGCTGATCAAGATGTGTATCTCCATATCAACAAGAATAATAGAATCATATACCTTGCCAAGAACCATACCTAGACAAAAACCTTTATCTTATCATTGCATTTTTCCATTTACCTTACCATTTTAATTTGGCATTCATCTTGCCATTATTCCATGCCTTACCAGTTACCTCTCCTTACCACTTAGGGGAAACCCTCTTACCATTTTACCCAATCTTCATATCATCATCATCCTAAACCATACCATATGCCATTCTACCATGCCATCCCTATTAGACCAAAGCCTATTTTAGCCATCCTACCTTATGCTTTTTGGATCTTGATTCCTTTGTTTATTTTCACACCTTCCATGAAGGGATTCTGATCTAGTTTTAACAATTTTAAAATTCCATGTTTAAATGGTAATTTATGAAACTAGTGTGATAGTGGATTTGGAAAGTTATCTTTCATTTTCCATTTGACTAGTGATATTGATTATAACTACTTTATGGGAAAATTAATATTATACCTTGTGTTACTAATTATAACCACCTATGGGCAAATTAGTATCACTTACTTATGTCATTTTTTCCTATTTATAACTGCCTATGGGAAAATTAGGAACAACACCTTTATCATGCATTGTAGCATCACCTTGCCATTACTAATCTCATTTGCCTTTTGTGTGTGAGACATTTGATGTTAGACTATTTTATTCTAATTTTTATTAGAGAAAATTTTAGAGATACAAATCCATTCCCTTGACCAAGTTAGATCAAATTTAAACCTTTTATCTTTTGGACATCATTTTTAAGAGTTTGAAGAACTCTAGGCCTTTTGTAGAGCTTTAATCATTGATCTGGATGTCTCATTACACTTATGGTCAAAATAGGTACAATTCAAGTTATAATAGAATAACCACAAAAATTGAATTTATTCAAGAACCTTATGGTGAACAAGTGGCTTGTGAGATGGATTTTTATCCTCTTTATAATCCTTAATTTAGGGAATAAATCTAAGATCCTCAAATGTAGTGTTTAATGGTACTTTCTTTTGGCTGGTTGATGTATGATCTTGTTCATGGAATGTGATCCTCCACCTATACCATTAATAATCCTTTAGATTATGAGAGCAACCAAGATCCACGATGTCCAAAGATTTCCATTCCAATACCTCATCCTTTAAAATTTACAAGCAACCAAGCTTCACAACACCCTATCATTACCATTCCTAGCCATTCGAAGTATGGTAGCTCGTTATCCCAAGTTATCCAATCATAAATTAAAAATTAATAACTACTATCCTAGGCCATAAAAAAACCTTTTCTAATTTTATAATTAACCAACTGCTAGTCATCCTTCATCCATTGCCAGCCATTCCCCACTTTAGAAAACCCCCACCAATCATCCAAATAAAATCAAGCCAATCAACACTTCTCTAATCGAGCCAATCATTCAAAGATTAAGATAAAGTCAAAACTAGTAGTTTATAACTCATTGTATACCAAATCTAAGATAACCAACCAAGTCATGATGTTTTTGTTAAACCAACCATTTGTGATAAGTTAAATTGTGATGAATCATCTTTTAATCCTATACCCATTATCAAGGAGTCTCACTCTGATAAGCCAATCTTTATTAAGTCATTTCTTAATGATTATAACCACATTTGGGCCAATTATTATATTGAATAAATGCCTATTTTTAAAGATCTTATCTTTGATAAGCTAGTCTTTATGGAGTTGTATCTTAACCTATTTCCCATCATTGAGGAGTATCACTTTGGCAAACCAGTCTTTATGGAGCCCATTATGCCATCATGGGCCATTATTTATCCAATACTAAACATTCAACAAAAAATGATTGTAAAAACATCCACACCAGATCAAGAATCAAAATTGAAGTTAGGTTCTATTCTTAAAATGATATTAGATTTAGCATCAGAAGCATAATCAACATCAGTCTCAACATCAGATTCAGAGTCCTTTGAATCAGAATTGGCTTCAAAATCAGAATATATTCATGATTATTACAATATTTGTTATGTATGCCTTGCAGCTCATTTTGAATATATTTGTGATCCTTTTATAGTTTTTGAGGATGACTACTTAGATTCGACACAAGTTATCCTAGTATATTTTGTGAGGATTGTGCTTCCTCCACTCATTCCATTACCATTCTACATGCCATTACTACCAACTAACCAAGCCAATATATTGACCTTTTATCTCCCACAAGTGTCAATTTGGACCACTAGAACCATACCTTATTGAACTGCATCCATGGTGACATATTAGTTATAGAATATTAGGGGGACCAAGACCACATTCATGCGTAAGAATAACAAGCTCCTAGTGAAATAATTTCAGAGCTGCTAGGGGGAAATCAAAGTTCAAATTCAATATCTTCTAGTAAAATCTTTTTAGAGTTGATATAATACAATCAAAGTCAAAATCCAAAATTCTTTAGTGGTGCTATGGGATAATCAAGATAACTTCATTGGTGAAAACCTCTTTTAAGTACCAATAGCTGAGCACAATAGTTATTAACTATTTGATGAAGAAATTATTCAAGATGAAATCAAAATAGCTTCCAATCTACATCCTAATCAGATGGTAGTTACACTTAGGCCCAAATAAAAGAAAAATCTAGTGGTCCTATTAAGATCATATTGAGAAGTCTTCAGCACCACCACATCTAAAGTTATGTCAAATCTAGAATCAACAACATTGTATTTTCTTGAAAACAATGATCTTCATTTATTTCCCAACCATTATACATTCCATTACCAAACTAGTCTCATCATCCACCATTTATCCATTTTACCATCCCTGGCTGCACTTTCCTTCATAAAGGCTACAAAGATACCTTGTCTCTAAGTTTGAAGGAAACAAAATAAATAACCAACGAAGTTCATAGCAGCATTATTGGAATCCAAATATGCAACCAATTCTTGATAGAAAAAATATACAAAAGAGGTGTGGGCTATAAATTTACATGATTGATTATTTTGGTTGTGTCATATGCTGATCTAGATGTGCATACCCACATCATTAGGAACAATAGAATCATATGCCATTTATCTTTTCCCTAGCCAAAATAATTTACCTTTCCAAAAACCATACCTTGACAAAACCATTTACCTTGCCATTGTGTTTTTCCATTTACCTTAACATTTTAATTTGTCATTAGTCTTAACATTATTCCATATCTTACCAATTACCTCTCCTTATCACTTAAGGGAACCCTCTTAACATATTACCCAATCTTTATACCATCATCATCCTAAACCATACCATATAATTTTTTACCATATCATCCTTATTAGACCAAAGCCTATTTTTATCCATCCTATCCTACCCTTTTTTGATCTTGGTTCCTTTAGTTCTTCTTGCACCTTCCAAAAGGGGATTCTGATCTAGTTTCAATAGTTTTAGAATTCTATGTTTAAATGGTAGTTTATGAAAGTAGCGTGATAGTAGATTTGGAAATTGATCTTTCATTTTCCATTTGACTAGTGCTACTGATTATAACCACCTATGGGAAAATCAATAGTCTACCTTGTGTTACTAACTATAACTACTTATGGGAAAATTAATATCACTAAACTATGTCATTATTTATTAATTATAACTGCCTATGGGAAAATTAGGAAGAACACCTTTACCATGTATTACAACATCACCTTGACATTACTATTCTTATTTTCTTATCTATTTACCTCAATTTTAGAACTTATTGATATCGGGTCAGTTTTCATCACCTTTATCGTTGGTTGATCTACTATGACTTGAAGTCCTAATGGGACTATGTAGGTTGTGCTCAATTCATGTTGAGGTCAGATCAGTCCCTCTTTTCCATATGCTCTCATAATTTTGTGAGTAACATAATCCCACAAGATCAAAATTTTATGAGTGGTATCTTATTAATATCATGAATTAAGATACCTCAAAATTCCAAAAACATTAAAAGATTTCAAAATCCAATTTTTTTTATCCTATCTAATCCTAGTTAGTTATCCTTGATCTACCCTACATGGGTAAATCCATTGTTAAAATGCTTTATTTTGATTTTACTTTCAAGCTTTTAATGTGCTTGTTTGTTTATTTATTTGTTTGTTTACTTTAAGTACTATACCTTAATTCAGTCTATGTGCATTCATTGGGTGATTCCTTGTGCATTATTATTGAGTCCATCCATATTCATATGTCAACATTTTTATCATTAATGGATTGTTTTCAATTATTTATTAGATTGAGATTTAGTCCTTATGAATATTTTGGCAAAGTTATCATTGTGTTCTATCATGAGGCATATTGTCACATGCTACAACAAAAATTAGCTCAAGAAGTCTTATAAGTAATGGAATCACAAACATTTTTCCTTTGTACCCTTGTAAAAAATACGCACCCTCCTTAATCAAATCAAACCATTGACCATTTTGGTTATTCAATGATAATAAGGATGAATATATTTACATTAGTAGGTACAATTGAATCATTTATATTGATCAAACTCTTATTCTTCCAATCATCTCTTTCATCACTTCATTCATCCTCATATTCCTAGTTATTTATGGATTCTTCAATCATTAGACCATCATGTATATGTTTGAGACCACTTTAATCTATACAATAGGTTATCTCCTTGAGTTATACTTGAAAATATACCTTACCGAGGCACAATCAAACATCTTTCTTTAATCCATGTCATCTTAATGATTATAAATTCTTGTGAGAAAATCACTATTTTAACTCATCAACCCTAACTGGGGCATATGCTTGTGTCATTGATTATAACCACCTTTTGGTAAATCAATGTCTCAACCTTTAGTACTGAATATAACCATCTTTGGGTAAATCAATACTTTTTAAATCAATGCATGCCAGCATTTTATTGATTGTACTAATCTCACCCATGGGTTAATTTAATTCTTCTTCTTACTTTTTTTGAGGGACCATCCATCAAACGTATGTGTTGGCCATTCCCTTGAGGTGGCATCATTATAGGCTTCTCAAACATTGTTTGGAACTTTTTCTTCAATCATTATCCTATTTTCAACTTGTTTCATTTTTTTATGAATCATTTGTCAAAGATCATAATCATTTTGAGACATCCATAATTAGGGTATCCTATCATATATAATAATAACCTCTCATAGATTCATCCCTAAGTATCTTGTGGCATCACAATAGTCAATTTGGCCTATGGATCTATTAAGTGGGACACATGAAAAAATATCAAATCTTGAAAGAGCTAAATGTTTAATCATAATTAATTAACAAGCTAAACCAAATTAAGAACCTAGTTGAATTATCCATGTGCAATTAATGAATAACTAGAAAAAAGAAATTCAAAAATGTAAATATCTTGGGCTTTCATCATGACCTTTATGAATTGTCAAACTCTTTGGAAATATCCTAAAATATCTCATTTTGGATACCCATGCCTTTTCATTAAAAATCATGATTAATTAAAAACTATTAACTTTGCTGGGTTATATATGACTCACATAGGTTAGGTTTAAACCCATTCCATATTTAAAATCCACCTTGACTCACCTTGGGTTGGGGTTAGTTCTTAAGCCTTTAAATATAATGCCTTGCCTATTGAATTTTAAGCTATTTTAGTGCAAAGCTATCATGCATAAATGACTTCAAAGATTTGAGAAGAGTAGTGTTATAATGCTAAAATATTGAGCCAAGCATAAGCCACATCAAAGACACAATGGTGACAAGGAGAGAAGGAGATATACAACTTCCATTTTCAAAGACACTTTGAATCATAAGTTGAGTAAGCCACTCAATAACGTATTTGAAGATCCAAAGAAAGATAAAAGATTCAATGTGTTTTGCATTTTAGTTGTGTTTTCATTTATCTTTTGTTAACTAAGCACCCCCCTAAGATCTAGGCTTAGAGTGTAAGTGTTAGTGTGTTTATTGAAGTTTTTATTGCTTAAAATAACATGTTCCTAACCTCCCTTCTTGGATTCCTATGATCACAGACCTAATTAATTCTAAATTTGTGCTGTTACACTATTTATTTGATTTAAAATTTTAACTTAGGTTTTTCTTCTATTAGCCTGCATTTCATTATCTTTTTATCTTATGCCCTTACACAATCCATTCCATTTCGATTTTGGACTTGGAATTTTCTTATGTCAATTTTGTTCTAGAATACAAAACTTTTTAACCTTGTTCTAAGCTAAACTAAGTTCACATTTGTAAAAAAATTTAATCACTCTTCACAAACTTGAAAACCCACTTCAAACATGAAAATATACACTAATAGTGGGCTCTTTTATGACCCTATTTATAAGGAAGATAATTTATATAATGGGGAAGAACATCTCTTCATGTTTGAAGACATCCCTAATATTTTAGGTTTTGATCGAGATTAATTTTAACACCAAACTATAGAAGAAAAAGACAAATCTCTCTTAATGTGGATAGATTATGGAGTTAGGATCCCACCTAATTTCCCTATGGAATAATTACACACACTTATTCAAGTAGAGGAGAAATCACTAGATCAACCTCTCACTCACATCCAAAAACTAAACATTATTACTTCTTAGAAGGGGAAGGGCCCACTTGTGGACCCCTCTCAACTTGGTTATACTATTGAATCCATAATATAAAAAATTAGTCAACAATACACTAATCAACTATTGACTGATTTAATGATTTATTTGGATATAACTTCTTTTTATAACAAATTAGTCAACAATACATTGGTCAACTAGTCACTAATTTAATGGCTTATTTAGCTAAAAATTCTTTCAATAATGCTACATTTGTGAAGCACAAACAACCATTAGAATAAACACAATAAGATCAAGATGTAATATAGACCCCTTAGCTCTTCTTGATCTGAATAAACCAATAGATGCTTCAAACCAAGTTCCACTTGATATAAAACATACATTTTTTAACCATTAGATTACCCTTACCAACACATGATAAGTGCCTAATAACTCGCAACAAACACTAATCCATTCACAACAATAAGTTTTTAACAATCTACAACCTCAAAAATTTATGGATACCTCATTGAACATGTTACCAAATTATTATAATTCATAACAAAAGTAAATTCCTAATCCAAACCAATAATGACAATGACTTATTCTAAAATGACACCAAGTACTAAAAAAAATAGTATATTACCTATAATGCACAACAATAGATTCCCTAAAATCAATGATAATTCCCTTAAAATTAGCAATATGTTCCTTTAGACTAAAAATGTTAAACTTATTCTTATTCATGGTTGAAAAAGTGCCTAACCAAAGACAAAATTTTGGATAAAGAGTGTGTTGATAATAGAATTGCATAGGGAGGATTTATTCCTACCTAAACTAAGCCCAATTAAAACTATCAATTTGAGAATAACTAGATAAAATACCTTCTCCCACCAACTAATATGCCAAATCTAGAAGAGTGGAATTCAATGAAGGAGATAGTCTCAAGGATTCAAATTAGTAACCAAACAAAGAAATACAAGTTCAAAAAGATATGCCCCTATCTATTTGATGTAAGTATTCTTTAAGTACCCTTCCCAACTAATTTTTAGGTACCTAAATTTTATAAATACAAAGGGAAGGGTGATCTTAGAGAGAATATACAAGCCTTCTTCATTGCATGTCAAGATGTAGCCTAAAATAGTGTGTATTTGATGCACTTGTTTCCACATAGCTTGAGTGGATAATCCTTAGAGTGTATTCTCAAATTACCTAAAGGATTGGTAATAAATTTTAATGATTTATCAAAAAAATTAATTAACTACTTTTATTACAACATAAAACATGAGCTAACAATAGTTGAATTATGTAAATAAAAAAGAGAAGCAGAAAGCTTCATGACATATCTATAATGGTGGAGAGTACTAGTCAGTCACTTCCAACATAATCTACTAGATAAATAACTAGTTGATATCTTCATATAAAACCTACACCTCAAATTTAATCATAATTTGAGACTAGATTATGCCAACACATTTGAAGAAATCATTGACAAGGGTGTATAGATTGAAAAGGCACTTATTTTTAAGGGCTTATTAAAAATATATTCCCAAGAACAAACATCCAATCAAACCCAAGTACCTATTCGGACTAATAACATTGAGAAGCCTAAAACCTTTAACAAAAAAATAACATGGTGGGTAATGGGGTTACCAAATCATGGCATGTGAAAATAGTGTAAGAGCCACCCACTCAAAACATGCCACCCAGTCCACTACTCACCTTAAAAATAACTCCTCCATGTAGAGGATATTTTAGATGGAGGCCATTCAATGACCTACGGGAGCTAATTGAATCAATATTTTATGAATTGGTTGTAACCAACATGATATTGTGATTTATACCAAAACCATTTCTTGAGGATCAACCTAAACCTAACTGGTATCATGAAGATGAATTTTGTGACTTTTATCATGTTGTTGGCCATGACATTTATCGATATGTGAAACAATGGCACATTATTGAAGAATTTCTAGAGAATGGATAGATCTAGTTGGATAAGTGAACTCTTAATACCAATCAATATATATAAATTTAATTGGATCCCTATCTAAAGCACAACAACCAATAACAAAGGAGAAATCATGAGTAGGACCAATAGTGTAACCAACAATAGAATCATGGTCATAAATAGAATTGAAATCATAAAAATAACCATAACTAGGATTATGGTGCCTAAAATAATAAAATTAAGTACCATACTATGTCATATGATTATAATAATACCCTAGGCCATATTACTAGTAATTATGTCACTACTATTAAGATTAAGTCCCGTGCACTATTCAATGTTGCCCAAAATGTTGGTCCATTTATTTTAGGACCACCACCCCTTTCTTTAGGTAATTTTACACCAATTTATAACACTTCACTTACACCTCAACTTATATAGATTACCATTCTTTAACATCCTCCTCATTCCTCTAATTACAGTAACTTGCTCTAGACGTAAAGTTATGAGGTCACAACTAGACGACCAAAAGTTATCCTCCATGGCCCTTTGCCTTCTTCTAGAAATAATTGAGTTGAAAATTGTACATTTTAAAACCAATTCTAAACCAAACCCTATACCAAATAATGCCAAACCTCATAGTCCCATTGTTGAGAAATCATATAATATAAGTGAACAACTAGGCAAATCATATGTGCATATTTTTATTTTGGATTTCTTTCATATGTCTAAGGTTTACATGACTATATTGAATGATTTATTTCAATAATTTGATATTCCTAATGACATTAATCTTAACTAATTCCAAAATCTTATGGGATATTTTTACCTAAGATAATATCTTAAATTTAACCAATGAGATATGTAATCCCTTGGTCTTCTACATAACAATCCCTTATATATTGAAGCCATTATTTCACATCATAAAATCAAACAAGCTCTTGTTGAAAAATTTTACCCTTAGGTGAAATTAAGTCAACTTCCCTTACATATACAAACTTTTCATAGTTTCCTTATATGTTTAAAATGGTCACCATGGTCTTAAAATGGGGTTAATTCACCTTTGAAGGTCATAAAACATGTTTATTCTTTGTCACATTTATTCACTTTGTCTTAATGTCCTTTTTTGGCCACCTTTTAGTTATTCCAAGTGAAAGGTACAATTCACCACAAAAGGACAAATGTGTCAAGAAGGAATATAATGTACAATATGTTAGATAATGTTATAGAACTATTTGAAACTAAAATGTGTTAGGTTTAACATAAGGAAGAGGGAGATCAATAATAAAAGTGGCAATTTTAGGTAGTTGTATGGACTATGTACCTGATCTAGCATGTGTGAAGGATTCTAAGAAGTATTTTTAGATCCTCATAACTTATTTATAGGTTTAGGTGGCTTTAAGAACTCCATATTTGATGAAAATTGGTCACTCTCTCTCATCGCTCTCTTGGGCATGTCAAATAGGTCAAATGGGTTTTAGTTGGTATGGATAAGAGAAGTAGAGTTAAAGTGATGCACTTGGTGGATGAAGGTTATCCTTATGACCTTCCATTTAATGGTCATGGTTTTGATAATGGTGGTCTATACTTCATGAAAAATCACTAAGATTGTGAACGCCTTTAAACTGCCTACACAACCCCAACATGGCTTGAGTTTCTCATCTAAATGCATTGGTATATGTGAACTAAGTGATGTATGAGGACTGAAAGAGAATGTTCATCATTTTGATATTGTTTTAAACTTAGTTATCATGTGTGGAAATGAAATAATAGGCAAGATCATTCTCCATGTGCTAGAAGTGAACACTATTGAGAGTTGTGAACAATGTTTTGTTGATTGTAGAACTTATTCCCCTGTGAGTGGGTTTAGGATAAAGATAGTATGTTTGCTTTCAACCTCATAGAGCATGTTTGATAATATTATTCATTTAATTTTTGGTCTTAATAATTTCATTTATAGAATGCAAGGTCTAGGAAACTTGATACAGTCAAGTAACCTTGAAGTAGACATCTAAAATTTTCATGCTCAGACCTAAAAGAGGGATCAAGACATGTTTAGAAGCATTTGAACCTATCTTGGCATCTCAAATAGGTTCATGGATCAAGACAAGTCAATGTGTAAGTGGTGCGGCCATTACCTACATCCATACTTGAGTTTAAAGTCTCATAATTAAAGGAACTTTTAGAATGGGAAGTTTACCTTAACTTCTCTGAAAAGAGACTTTGTTTAATATAGGGTCATCTATTGGTGGATATTTTTTGAGGTTTAGGGAAGTCTAATTAATTCACTCTTTCAGTCTAGATCTATAGATGACACTTGAGCACAAGAAGGAGGTTATTTGGTCAAATGGAGATGATGGTTGAGTGGTTTTCAACCCAAATAAATCTTGATGGAAATTCTTAGAAAGATATAGTGATTTTAAGCTAAAAGATCCTAGAACATTATAAAGTAATAGTGACATATAGTACATTAAAGATATAGGAAAGATATCATGGTTCTCAAAATAGGAGTGAGTCCACTTAGGTGTAAGATTATACTAATAAATTTAGGATAATCAAAAAGTGTAAACACAATGCTTAAGAAATGTATCACCAACTACAAGAATCTCTCATATTCCTAATCGACATTATAGTTTGAAGATAATTTGTATACTAGCCTTACCTCATGAAAGGTGCAAGTTTGTTTGATAAGAAGTGGTACAATATGGATGAACATGTTGAGACCACTCTAATACTGGTAATATCACATTCCATGAGATCCAAAGAATCAAGAAAACATTGAACTAAACTAGGTTTTAAACCTCATACTCAGTTAGCTAAAATCATGTACTCAGTCCTCATAGACCTAGAAGCTAGTATGGATAGTTTGAAGTGTTGAGGAGTCCTAAGGTATAATCAGACCTTAAAACTTGACACATAGGGTCCTCATGACTTTATTAATACCTCAATGGTATAAAAATGGCTTTACTAATAGGGTAAGTGTCCTCTATTTTGTCTTAAAAACACTCTACATTCAACATAACCTACAAACATGGTACATGAATGGTAAATAGATGAAAGGGAGAGCTTTGAATGACTGTATAAAGATGTATAGGGTTGAATTAGATATGAAAAACTTTTATAAGGATCTAAAGTCCTTAGAACCACTCAGAAATAAGCATACACATAGATACACAGTCTATGTCTACTAGGCCTAGACTTAGGTATAGGCCCTCAAGGTGCTTAATAACACTTCCATGATCATATGATACTTCTAAAAAATGTGAGTGGAGGAATGATCAGAACCATTAGTTTATAGAGAGAAACTCAGGATTGGTCATTTTGGCCCAAAAATCTCTTAAGGGTATTTAGAATGTAAGCTAGGAGTTCGAGAGCCATTTTATTTTTGATCATATCTATACGGATGAGTTGCATGGTGCCTCAATCATCTAGGGATAGTTAAGGAGGGTCAAGAACTCAAACTCCATGGAAATTTTTTGAGGGTTAAGCATCTAAATTTTATGAATAATCTCTAATAACCTAACGTTCTTAAAACCCTTATATGAACCCAATGAGAAAGATATGATTAATTATGCATTTAGGAGGGGTTAATTAACCTGAAAACTAAATTGGACCTATTTATCATCTCCTAGTCTCCTCAAAATCCAATTATTCCATACTATTACTTGTACAAATAGGTCTAATTTAGCATTTTTTGTAGGATTTGAGGTATTTTACAAGTATATAAGGAAATTGATAGGTGAAGACTATTGTGGAAGGAGTGTAGCGATGTATTTCAACTCCTCAAATACCATTATTTACTTAGTCATATATGTAAACCCTTATGCTATGTTAGTCACTACTAGTAGTCTTGGATAGAATAGTGAAAAAGTGAGTGACTGCTAAAATTGGAGATTGTAAGTGTAGTTTGGAGTTTAAATGAGGTCTATTTTATTTACCAAAGGACAAATAGGTCTTTAGAAATTGTCTTACTTCCTGAAAATCAACATTATTGAACATCTATAGGTCACGCTAGTGACAAATGTGAGAATTCAGGCCTAGAAGGCTAATGAGTGATTGTATAAAGTGAATGGAAAGTGACAAAAGGGAGGTCATCAGTTTAGAGATGAAAAATGACTTCATAAGTCTTGTTTTTCATATTCTCATGTTATTTCATATGTGCCAACAACTTCTATGGTATCTTTATATAGTCTTTTAGACTCTTCATCAACAATGTAGTTTCAAGAAGGATATAAAATGGCTATACACTAACTTTAGGAGAATGAATAATTTATGATGGACACTTGTCCAAGAAAGTTTCATGACATATTTTATAATTTATTCTCTTACATTTTAACTATTTTTCACATCTTGACACTTGGATTTGTGACTATCCAACTTTACTTCTCTCTCTCTCTTCTCCTATGCTTTATATATTAAAGCCATTTTGGCGTTATAAAAAATCCATAATTGGTATTGAAAATCCTTTCTATTTTTGACATCTTATTTTTCCTTTGAATAAATTTATGAAGTTTATTTATTCTCTAAAAATCTTTCCTAATTATGTCAGGTAGTGTATTTGCATGACAAGTGATGAATGTCTTCCCCTTGCTTCCATTATTCTCTTGTATGTATTGTGTGAGTAGTAGCATTCCTTATAATAGGTCTGATGAAGTGTAACTATTTTTTAAGGTATATTTTAAGTGTGAAAGATATTGGTAGTGTCTAGGATCATACCTCCTTTTCACCTACCTCTAGATATGCATAGAAATATACCTACATGTAGAAACACTTACGCTAGAAGAACATTGAATTAAGGTAAATTTTATTAGTCTTATTTCTTAGTGTAAATGCAAGTATGTTTATGGAGTTATATTTAGTGTATCACCTCTATTATTATAGGTTTATTTCAATTTATTTCTTCCCTTTTCACCCCCAATAGTGATTATCCTAGTGTAGTATGTAAGCATAAAATATAGATTAAGGGATCTAGACCATAATCGAGATGTTTACCCATATTGTAGACAACCCATAATACTAGGGGTAATCCCATATTATACAAATTTGGAGAGGTCTAAACCACCTTATCTAAGGGTGAAATATTTGTTTATAATAGTTCTAACATGCTCAGTGGCACCAAGGTACAAAAAAGTGAAAGGATTTTTGGTGTGTTCTTCTTACTATTAGCTTTTAGAAGCATTCAAACAAACACCAATGGAAACTCTAAATGAAATCAATTGGTTATACAAAGCGTAGGTACTTATTGTAAAATATTTGGATCAATTCTTGTGGTTTATTTGACTAATGATGTTGATATAGCTGAATATTTTTAGAGTTCCTACTATACACCTCCCTATCAACCTTATCATGACCCATACTATGTTCCTCAATAGCTTTATCAAGGTTGTTATCAACCCTATGAGCCATGGTAGACATATGGTTATCCCACTCCTTCTCCATATGATCATGAATTTATTGATCAAAATTATGAATAATCCTATTAAGAAGGATATCAAAAAGATATTATTAAGATTCTTGAAGAAGAAATCCAAGCTTTTAAGAGGTAACTTCATGGATGCAATCTTCCTCAAGTTCCTAAACAACCTTTTCAAGATCAATACCAAAGGAAACTAACTCAAAAAAAAGGAGATCACCAAAACCCCTACTCCTATCCTCCTTCTAATTCAATTCCACCTCAAGATAAATCCTTCTTGGTACTCATGTCGAATATGCTAAAATAATAAAGGGTGATTAAGAAAATGGGATAAGGAACTTGATGTGATCCCTATTCATCTTAGTTTAATTTTTTATGAATAAGTGGAGGTTGGTTGAGGAGGAAGCTAACTATGTCATAAATGAAGATTTGCATGAAATGAGATGCTATATCCAATGGTGGGTAGATAGATTAGAAAGGTTGAAAAACTAAGAAATTGGGGATCAACTTGTAGCTATTTAAGGTCCTCAAGAAGGCTATAAAGAAGGTGAAAATCTGATTGAAGAACAAGTCTATCCATCCCATCCTCAAGAGTCTTTTTATGTTCCACATTAGTTTTATCACAATCTTTATCCTCATGAAATCATTCACCATCCTCAAGAGGAGCCTCCAAAAGAGATTGATATCCTCAAATGTCTAACTTGGAACAAAGTAGTGAAGTCTTGGGGAAATAAAGATGAAGTGAGTGAATACCAAGAGTTGATGTCAAGAAATAAAACCTTATGCTGGTTCAATCCCCATTTCCTTATCCTAAAAAAAAAAAAAAATATCCATATTGGAAGTCTATCTTAAAATATTTTCAATGTGAAAAAGAGACCTTAGTTGAGAAGTTGGATGATCAAGTTATATTTGATAATGAACTTCATGAAGACAATAAAAAGGATGAGGTGGTTGATGAATAAAATGAAATGTCTATATCCTAGCATAACCTTCTCTCTCTCTAATAATTATTTCAAGTGTCTCATTCCATCTACATTCCCATTCATAATCCCTCCATCACACCTAATCATCCCTCTCTAACCCATGAACTTGTTCACCACCCTCCCACCTCATCCCTTCTTGAAGGATAACCCATCCTATGAGATGCAAGAAAAGAAGACCAAATTAAGTTTATAACTAATAAAGAAGATGACACAAGTGTATATGAAGAAGAGTTAACTACAGGGACTGCCCTTGGTGAAGATAATCCCAATTCAACCTTCTTGAGTAAAGAAAGAGAATATCTAGATCATGTTGTATCTATTCACAAAGAACTTGATCAAGACATGAGAGAGGAAGTGCTTGAGAAGAAAATCACATTAGTTGAGTCTATTGAATCTCATAAGTAGGTTCAAATAGATGTGAGGGACATGTGGCTAACCTATTTGCACATGTTTAATGAATATGAGGGTTTTGAGAATATAGTACCTATAGGAGAGAAAAATGAGATTATTGAGGAAGAATGCAATGTTCCTATTGAATAAAAAAGTCTTGAATAACATCACCAAGTTTTTCAAATACAAGGTGGAATAATATATGATGATTATGACATTCATGAGAATGGTTAAGAGGATGAGTTTGAATAGGTTATGGTAATTAAGGAGAAAGAAGTCAAAGATGTTTGGCAGTAACATAATAAAATTATCCAAGAACTTGAAGACGTTTACAAGGTTGAAATTCAAGTGCATAAGAATATAAAACAAGATATCCTCATAGAGGACAATGATGAATATTGGATTGAAAATACAAATCTCATTAAAGAGTTTGATGAGGTTACAGATGGTAATAAATTTTATCTCATTTAAAGTACCATGGAGGTCAAGGAATCATGATTAAATGAAGTATCACTAGAAGTTATAATTAAGGGGTCTTATGAGAAGAATGAGATTATTTAAGTGCAATAAGAGTTCACCTTTATAGGTGATATTTTTGTATCTACTATGGTTGCATTAAATATCATGCTAAGGAGAGTGGGAAGCATGAAGGAATTTAGGACACCAAGGACAATTCTTAAAGGACAACATGTTTCATGCACTCCATCTCATGGATAAAGATATGGTACAAATTTACCATTTGATCTTGGAGGAGAAGGTTTGATTCAGGTTAGTCTATACATAACCTAGTTTTCTTAAGTTTTTTGTGTGTTTTCCCTAAGTGGTTAGAGGGCACATGTGTGTGTCTTATTTTGTGTGTTTATTTCTTTCTATGTTTGGTGTGAGTTTTGTGTCCTTTTATAGGCATATCAGTGTCAATTATAGTATATGGGTGACTCCATTTCCTAAGGATAGGAGAAGGAAACTGATCCTTACCATAGCAAGCATGCTAACCCTAGGAAATTTCCAAATGTTGTGGTCACCATGGTCTTATAATCAGGCTAAGTAACCTTTGAAGGTCATAAAACATGTTTAGTCTTTGTCACATTTGTTCACTTTGTCTTAATGTCCTTTTTTAGCCACCTTTTGGTCATTCTAAGTGAAAGGTATAGATTTACACAAATGAACAAAGGTGTTAAGAAGGAATATAACATACAATATGTCATAGAATGTCATAAAACTATTTGAAACTAAAATTTGGTAGGTTCAACATAAGAAAGAGGGAGATCAATTGTACATGGGTAGTTTTAGTTAGTTGTACAAGATCTGTACCTAATATAAAACATGTGAAGGATTTTAGGAAGTGTGTTGAGATCCCCACAACTCATTTCTAAGTTAATGTGGCTTTAACATCTCCAAGTTTGATGAAATCTAGTTTCTCTCTCTCTCGTCACTCTCTTGGGTAGGTTAAATAGGTCAAATGGTTTTCAGTTGGTAAAGACAAGAGAAGTAGAGTTAAAGTGAATTCACTTGGTGGATGAAATTAGTCCTTATGAAATTCCATTTTATAGTCATGGTTTTTAGATTAGTGGTCTATACTTCATAAACAATCACTAATATTGACAACACCTTCAAACTACTTGGACAACCCCAATATGGCTTAGGTTTCTCATTTGAATGCATTGGCATGTGTAAACCAAGTAATGTATGAGGATTGGTAGAACATGTTCATCCTTTCCATGTTGGTTTCAACCTAGTTGATATGTGTGGACATGAAAAAATAGGCAAGATCATTCTCCTTGTGTTATAAGTGAACACTATTAAGAGTTGTGCATAGTGTTTTATTGATTGTAGAGCTTATTCTCCTATGAGTGGCTTCAAGACAAATATAATATGCTTGATTTCAACCTCACATAACATGTTTGATAATATTATTCATTGATGTTTTGGTCTTAATAATTCTATTTATGGAATGTAAGGTTTAAGATACTTGATACAATGAAGTTACTATTGACCATTTTTTACCTCAGGCCAAAATGGGTCAACCCCCTATAGTCATAATTTTGTATAGGGGATTTTTATAGTGTCATAGGGTATGTTGTTATTCATTTGATGTCATGAAATATGCCATTCTAGTTTTGGTCATAGTATAGCTTAGTCTTTATGTTATTTGGTGTCTTAGGGGTCATTTTAGAGTCATATATGCAAGTGGCAAGTTTTCATGGTGTCTAGGTAGTTAGGATCATGAAAAGGGTCTACTCAAGCCTCAAGGAGTTCATTCAAAACTACAAGAGTTTAGGAATAAGATTTTAGAAGTTAGACCATCATCAGGATGTCATGAAGAACCAAAATGGACCAATTCACTTGGGCATTTTTTAAATAGGCTTAGAAAGTCTCACATGACCATCAAACCACACACAATAAATATAATTAATTCTAAGATCATTCTCTACAAGTTTCATATCTTGATGATTCTTTTATCTCGAGATCTAAGCCCTCAAAGTTTAGCTTGTTGAGTCTAAGGAGCCAGGACATCATCTAGAAATGAATGAACTAGTTTACTTATGAATTTAATAAATTCACCTCAAAAAGATACATGAGCCAAAATATTATAGTGACATGGAATTTTTCATGATAGAATCATCCTATAAAAGTTTCAAGTCTACATAAGCTTTTTGGGTCAAGTTATGAAGCTTCAAATTTAAACCAATAGAGTAAGACATTTGTATAAACATCAAAATAAATCTCAAGTAAAATGAGCCATTTTGGGCTTAGATTTGAAGATCACATTAATGTCAAATATGGTCTCATGGATGTCAAATGATGGGAGCACAAAAATCAAATTTAAGCTCATAAAGTAGCCATTAGATCTCAAATAGTGGGTCCCAATAGATCTGATAGTCTATATTACATCATACATCTTGATCTGATGGTATGAGATGAGTCAAAAGTTTAAGGAGCTCAAGAGGTTACCACATCACATGAGTGCAAAAGTTGATCGACTGATAATAAGATCTTGAGATTAATGTGTGATTGATAAGTAGTGTGAACATGTTCTTCATGGTAGGAAATCAATGGAATGTATTTGTTCATATAGAGCAAGATTAATAGTGTGGGATGGGTCAAAGGGTCAATATATAATAGTGAGGATCTATGGGATCAATGAAAATAGAGATAGATAGGCACAATTTGATTGGTTTGAGTCAATTTTTGATGGACAAAGTCAATCCAAGGGTAGTTTTTCAACCAAATCAAATAGGTCTTGTAGGGTCATCGATATACAATTAGATCTTAACTAAAAACCATTAAAGGGACACATTGATGAAGTTAGGTTGAAGAACATAAAGGAACCACCATTAAGTTCATCAAATGGACCTTTAGCTTGACATTTTATAGCTTTTAGGGTTTGTTTTGTAATCGTGTTTTCCATTCTTGGAAGGATGTATGTACATGGGGAACCCTTAGTTCCTATAATGACATAATGGATCTATATGGACCTAATAGGAACCAGGCATT
This sequence comes from Torreya grandis, assembly GCA_037957365.1. Lineage (NCBI taxonomy): Eukaryota > Viridiplantae > Streptophyta > Pinopsida > Cupressales > Taxaceae > Torreya > Torreya grandis. The sequence goes on from JARHVA010000416.1 coordinate 4,726,587, forward strand.
GAGTAGAGTGTCATTAATATAATTACTATAGGAAAATAAATAGTATAAGATTGGTTTTCCATATATAGTGAATCTATGAACATGGGAATGAGTTTGAGCATGATCTAGTGTGAACAAGAGATAACTTTCCAAAAGATACGATGAAGGATACACATCAACTCCAATGGATTTATCACCAAAATCAACTACATGAAAGGGACCCTTATATTCAATTTTGCATGCCATGACAAACAAGTTTGGAATAGTTAATAACAAGATAAAATTCTAATAGGTGGATCTGATTATTAGAACTACATTGATGCTAAAACTTAGCTCAAAATAAGTTTATCCCATCATTAAAACCATTAGGGAAAATAAGTGAAGGAATATTGTAGTTGTGCAATGGAATGAAGTGACCTAGATTAATTAGGAAGATTGAATGAGTGTAATTATAGAATCAGTTATAACTATGGTTCAAATGAATTTGAACTCATTTGATTCCCCTTTGGACTTCTCTTTTCCCCCTTCTCTCTCAAATGCTATAAGTAGCTACAATTTTTGCCTTTGTAAAAGGTTCCACTACATGTATATCATAACCCTAATATAATGATGTCATATTTTGCCTTTGAACATTAATGTAAAGCTAATTTTGAGTTATTGAATAATTGTTTAAGTGTGAAAGTGATGTATGGTGATGCAAAGTGATAATTCTCTATCCTTTCTTCCCTTATTCTTTCATGTTTGTGTATGAGTTCCCATTATAATAGGTCATATGAAGTGGTGTCATGTGCATGAGCTTGTATTTTAAGTGTACAATGAGCCTTAGTGTCTGAAACTATCCTCTGGTTCACTTACCTTGGATAGCTCTCATGCATCTAACCTCCATATTGAAATACTCATGTTAGAAACCATAGGACTTGGAAGTTAATTTGTGTGCCTTATTTCTTAGTGTAGGAAAGTATGATGGTCATATGAAAGACATATTGGTGTATCACCCCATTATATTTGATTAATTTCATGTAACTTATAACTCTTTTCTCCATAATAAACTAGTAAAGTAGGTGTGAGAATTTCAAGATACATTCAGGGAGCTATCCCTTAAATCTAGAGGCTCATTTCCAATATAGGTACACCCACATACCTGAAAATGTTCCCATGTTTCCCAAATATGGAAGAGGATTGAACACCCTCTTCTAGGGTGAAATATTTGGTGATAATAATAACCTTAAAGCAAGCATCTATAGGTTTCATGCTCAGACTTGAAAGATGGATCAAGATGTGTCTGGAAGCATTTGAGCCTATCTTGGCATCTTAAATAGGTTCATTGATCAAGAGAAGGTCAATGTGTAAGTGGTGAGGCCATTACCTATAGCCACACTTGATTTCAAATTCTCAAAATTAAGGAACTTTTAGAATGGGAAGTTTACCTTAACTTCTTTAGAAGGAGACTTTGTTCAATACAATGTCATTTGTTGGTTGATATTTTTGAGGTCTAGGTAAGTCTAATCACTTCACTCTTATAGTCTAAAACTAGAGGTCATACTTGAACACAAGAAGGAGATATTATTTTTAAAGAGAAATGATGGTTGATTGGTTTTTAACACAAATAAATCTTGATTGAAAATGCTCAGAGAGCTATAGTGCTTTTAAGCCAAAAGAACCTAGAACATTGTAAAGTAACAATGACATATAATACATTGATGATATATGAAGGATATCATGGTTATGAAAATAAGAGTGAGTTCACTCAGTGTAATATGATAATAATGAATTTAGGAGAATACAAAAGTGTAAACATAATGATAAAGTAATGTATCACCACCTACATGAATCTCTAATATTCCTAATGAACACCTACAGTTTGAAGATAGTCTATAGACTAGCCTAAACTCATGAAAGGTGCAAGTTTGTTTGATAGGAAGTGGTGAAATATGGATTAAATTGGTTAGAAAACTTTCAAATTAGAAATATAATATTCCATGAGATCCAAATAAGTAATTAAATATTGAACTAAACTAGGTTTTAAACCTCATATTCAGTCAACTAAAATCATGTACTCAGTCCTCACAGACCTAGAAGTTAGTCTAGACAGTTTGAAGTGTTAAGGGCTCTTGAGGCATAATCAAACCTTGAAAATTGACATAGAGAGTCATAATGACTTTAGAAATAACTCCATGGTATCATATTGGATTTAATGATAGGGTAAGTGCCCTCTATTTTGTCTCAAAATAGAGGCACTCTATAATCAACATAACCTATATACATGGTACATGAATGGTATAGTGATGAAAGGGATATCTTTGAATAACTGTAAAAATATATATAGGGCTGAATTAGATATGAATTTTTTTTGAGAAGTTACTATAGTTATTGGAACCACCTAGAATCATCCATACACATAGATACACATTCTATGTATATTAGGCCAAGAACCAAGCATGAACCCTCAAGGTCCCTAATGACACTTCCATGATCATATGATCCTTCTAAGTAATGTGAAAGACTTAAAAAGAGAGTGGAGGAATGATAAGAACCATATTTTTATAGAGGTCAACTCAGGATTGGTCATTTTTAGCCTAAACTATCTCAGGTGTATCTAAAATGTAAGCTAAGAGCTCGAGAGCCTTTCTTTTGCTCTTATCTGTACGAATGAGCTCCATGGTGCCTCAAATAGATAGGGATGATTGAAAAGGGTCATAAAATAAAAATTAATGTAATTATTTTGAGGGTTAAGATTTTAAATTTTATGAATCATCACTAAGAACCTAACCCTCCTAAAACTCTCCTAAAACCTTTATATGAACCCAATGAGAAAGATATGATGAATTATGCATCCAAGAGGGGTTAATTGACCTAGAAACTAACTTATAGATATTTTTGACTCTATCAAGATCCTAAAAATATAGTTATTATATATTATTACTTGTATGTATATGTCTAATTTGGTGTTTTTTGCAAGATTTGAGGTGTTTTATAGGTACGAAATGGAACTGATAGGTGAAAGTTATTATGGAAGGAGTTTAGGGATTTATTTCAAATACTCAAATATGATTATCACCTTGTTCATACATGTAAAACATTCTTATAAGTTAGTCACTATAGGAAGTCTTGGATAGAATAGTGATAATGTGAGTGATTACTAAAATTGGAGATGATAAGTGTGGTTTGGAGTTTTAATGAGGTCTATATTGACTATTTTGATCATAAGTCAATATAAGTCAACCCTATATAGTAAAAAAAATGATATATGGGTATTATAACATATTATATGGTGTGTCATGGTCCTAATTGATGACATTTGATGTGATATTAACTTTGGTCATAGTCAAAATTAGTCCTAAGTCATTTCATGTCACTTAAGGTCACTATTTAGAGTCATTAATGAAGCTTGTACAATTTTACTAAGTATAAAAGTGTATAAATATTAATTTAATAATTATATATGTCATAATAATATCATAAGTGGTAGTATCTAACTAAAAATGTGTAGGTTGCTAAATCAAATCAAGAAAATAGTTGAAAAAGGGAGAATTTGGGTAGCTGTATACCATATGAAGGTGTTTTGGAACATGTGAAAGGTTATGAAATGAATATTTAGATATTATGAGTTCAATTATACATCTAATAAGCTTTAGAAGTACCAAAATGGGCCCAAAACCATTTTGATCCTTTATTGCTCTTCTTGGCATGTAAAATTGGTCAATAAGTTTTCTCATGGTATGGCGAGTAGGAGAGAAATTAGGTCATATACCTCTAAGGAAGATTAATATAGATATTATGGTTTAATTTAATTTTAAGATTTGAAGTATTTATTGGTTGTGATTTATGAACCATTTTTTAGAAGTTGACTTCCTCTCTTTGCATGCTTATCACCACACCCTATAAGTTTTCTCCTTTTTTGAGCTAATATATTCAAATTAGGAAAAATAAATGGTCCTTAGGAGCATTAAAATCATATTCACATGATTATTGACATGGTTTTAATGTGTGTGATGAAAGAGAAGAGAACAATCATCTCAAAATGTTAGTTGACAGATACTGAGGAGTCTGTAGATAGTTTCATTAGTTACAGGAGATTGTACCTAAGTTTTACCTTCATATAAACGAAAATATAAGATAAAATGTGTATATTTGATCTTTTACTTCATGGTGGTAGTACCATATTATGAATGTGTGGTCTCAAGATCATATAGTGAGCAAAAACATAATCATGTATGGTTCACAATCAACTTTCCTATAATATCCACTTATAGGTAGTCATTAGACTCCTTGCATAGTCATGGTGAAGTGGTGAGAGGTTCGCTGAGGTGTTGATAATAAATTTTAAGTCATACAAATGGTTTGAGATTAGTTGAAATTTTGAATTCATCATGCACATGGTTTTGTTTCATCCTTTCCCAGTCCCATAAACTGCTAATGTGCACCTATAAATGATCCATAAGAGACTAATCATGTTAAAATGAATACATTGAAACATTTTGAAGTATTTAAAGGTTGAAAAGATCAATTTAAAGATTTATAGGAGGTATAAATATTTTTATAAGGCCATCCACTATACATATTATCCATATTCCACCTTCACTACCCTATATCTTACATATGCACCTATAGGTTACTCCAAAAGAGGCCTGTAAGTGTTTTATAGAGGTGTTTGAACATGTTTAAGACCTTCATAGAGGTTTGAGAAGTTTAGGAATGTCAGCAATAAATGGTAGAGCCATAGAGTGGTAAAAAAAATTGAGGGGCCATATTCATATGTGAAGAAAGAGTTTCAGATACATGTTCCCTTAAACCTTCCAAAATAGAGATGTTGCCTTGTTTTGATCCTTTCATAGTTTCATGGCAGGAAGTATTGACATGAATAAATTATCCCATCATGTAGTCCACATTTAAGGGTAATACATTTCAAAAGATAGTGAGTTTTTGGACCTAAGAGATGATGTAAAGGAGGTCTCCATTGTAGACATTCTTTCATTGTAAAAGGTCAATGTTCTATACAGTGTGTTGAATCTCAAATGACCTCATAGTCTAAAGTAGAATGACATAAGCATATATCCATGGCAAGTGACCCTATTGAGGTGAGGACACTAGTGGTTCAAATAAAATTAAGAAGAGTTTAAAAATAGGGTATTGACCTATATCATCATCTATAGGTGTACCCTTACCCTTTAGAAAGTTCACTTACAGTCTAACTGTAGGTACTTACAAGCTCATGGTATGATATTATAAATGGGAACCCTATAAACATGAATAATTTCAAGTTAGAGTTGACTATAAGGACTTAAAAAATACACTATGAGGTGTAAGACAAGGTCTAATAGTTAAAATGTAATCTATAGGACATCTTTTACTCTCAAAATGGACATCATAGTTGGATTGTAGTATGATAGTTTACTAGAACATGGTGGTTTAGAGGTTGAAATAGCATAGATATGGTGTGAATGGGTATAAATGATTATAATATGGTATTAAAGACTTTAAAAAATATATTGGAGCATTATATATAAGGCATTAACATGGAAGCCACCTACAGAGGGCTCTAAAACATGCACTTACAGTCACACAATAGACTTGACTAGGCCTAGTCAAGTAAAGATATATGAATTAAGGAGACTATGAGAGATAGATGATGGAAAGTTAGGATATTATAATTAATTAATTATGTTTATTTCCACCCCATGAGATTATCAAGATAAGTAAATAGGGAAAGGATCAATCTCTAAATTTTAGTCTACAACCATACTTACAAACCTTGCACAATCAGTGAATTCAACAAGCCTATCTTAGGGTGTTTTAATAATTGAGGGGTCAATGAGCATGAAAAAACCATAAAAATTGGTATGTAATTTCCCTATAACCTAAATAAGACTCTAATACATTAAAATCACCTGATATAATAAGGGAAGTTTCCTTTATTCTATATCAAATAGAGGGCACTCCCAGAGATATGCACCCTATAGATTTAGTAGGTAAGTGATGAGAAGGTGAGTTAGAGACCATTGAAACCTTGAAAAGAGATGTATAAAGGTGATTTTAACATGAAAAAAATATGGGAGTCATCACATTCATAAAAAATACTCAAAGGTGGTGATGATTAGTTATGTACAAACTAGGCCTAGTAGGCCTTAACTAGGCCTAAAAGCCCTAAGTGGGTGTAGCCTCACTTCTAACACCAAGTGAGCATTCCAATGCATTGTAATAAATTTATGGGGGTTTATAAGGTGAATTTAAACCTTAATTTTGTAGATAAAGTCATGGGGATCTCACTTTTTGTATTAAGAACAACTTAGGGTGCATAGAATGCAGAGAAGAACTTAAGAAGGAATCTTTGGAAGCTCACACCACTATGGAAATTTAGCATGGGGACATGAGGAGTTGGGAGATGTTGAAGAGGGTCCTAAATAAGGTTATAGTGAAATTTGTCTAAGGATTAAACATCAGACTTTTATGAATAAATGCTAAGGGTCAAAACCAATTAAAACCCTAAAAAACCATTGCTAATGATCTGATGGAAAAGATAGAAGAAAAGGCATAAAAATTAGTTGGTATGACTTGGAAAGTGATTAGGACTTGCAGAGGACTCCCCCAAGCTTCTTCTCATTAGATTATATTGTATCCTATCTATATAAACATGATACAAAATTAGTTTTCTTGATAGTTTATGATGTTTTATAGGTTCAAGGGAGATTTTAACGAGTATTATCACTTTGGGAGACCAAGTGGGACCTAAATTAACCCCTAATTCTTGATTATTGATTTAAATAGGCACACAAGTACCTCTGCTAGCTCCTTCACTTTAGGTAGTCTAAACTAGCATAGTGAATGGAAGGTGATCATCAAGTGAGAAGGTGATAACTCTAATTAGGAGGAATTTAAGGTCATGAATAATGTATTTAAGGATAATAGGAAACTTGAAAAGTGTCATACCACCCTATGTATGGATTGGATTGAACAACTAATGGGCATCTTGGTGACAGGTGTGAGGAATGAATGAAAGAAGGATGATAGTGATTGCAAGCAGTGATAACACTTATCTAGAAGAATAATAATTATTAGGGACACATATAATGCATGTTGAATCTTATTATTAATCCCATCATCAAAGTGCACATGTGTAAATTGTTCCTAGTCTTCCTTAGAGTGCTCAATAGAAACCAATGATGAAGGTAATTTACAAATGGGAAGTTGAAGAGTCTTATGCCAATTTTGAGGAGTTTTTGTGCTTGGAGAGACATTTATCCAAAGATATATTTCATGGTATATTTAATACTTCATTCCTATTTATATCTAACTATCTCTCATCTTGACACTTTGTTTGTAACTCTTGAGGTCCACTTCTCTCTCTCTCTTCTCTCACATTCTATAAGTACTAGTCATTTTGGCTCTTTTATAGTAATTCCACACCATGTATGTCAAAGTCCTACTAGTTTTATGTTGTAATTTAACTTTGAATAATACATGAAATCTTATTTAATTTCACAAACATCTTATTTAAGTGTGTGAAGTGATGAATGGTGAGGTTTAGTGATAAGCTTCTATTCTTGCTTCTCTTTATCCTTTCATGTTTGGTGCAAGAAGTTCTCATTATAATAGGTCATATTGAGTGTATCTAGTGTTTTTTTCTCCATTAAAGTGTGAAAGTATCCTTAGATTATATAATATGACTTTTGGTACACTTACCTTGAATTTTCTCATTCATATCACCTCCATATTGAAATACTAATGTTAAAATATCCTAGGACTTTGAAGCTTGTGTTGTAGGTCTTGTTTCTTAGTGTAGGAAGTATGATAGCTTTTTTTAAATTATTACGATGTGTCACCCACTTATAATATATTTATTTCATGCATAATTATACCCATTTACATATAATTAGTTAGTTAGTGAAAGTGATAAGCACTTAAATGCCAATTCAGGGAGCTAGTCCTTAAACCTAAAGGTCTACCTATACTATAGGCAACCCATGTTGAGCCCATTATTTTGGTATGTAAGGATTCACACCAACATGATAAGAACATTTGTGTGAGGCATAATTTTGAGTGGTGATGACTTTTTAACATCTTTAGCGCTAGTTGGAGGGATCAATGCATACCTTATGCTAGTTGGTGGGTGGCTAACCAATTCCAAGATTTTTGGGGCATATTCTAGGCTAGGTGATACAAGGAAACTAAAACATGAAGGGTGAAAGGTGATGGATCTAGTGGGAATTATTATAAAGGCTCCAACTTGACACTTGACATGTGCATTCCACCTTGGTAGAGCTACTTAGAAAGGTTATAAAATGATCTCTAACCAGTTGATGAAAATGATGCAAACCTAGTGCAGTGAAACTTTGGAGAATTGAAATTGGTTTTGTATTCAATGTAATGACTATCATTATACTTAAGAATAAATCAGATGCTATGAAGGATCTATTTGTATATGCCGAAGCTCACTTGTGAGCCTCTAGGCCATTAAGTAGAATGAATTAGACATGTACTATGTTCTGAATGCTATGAATTGTAACTCTTTTTTAAAACTTGTTTAATAAATTAGATAACTACCTTGGGACATAACGTGTTTAGATCATGTGATTATTTTATTAATATTGAAATGCAAAATGAGTGTAATGTTATAAGTTCATTCCATTCTTATTGAGTAATGTGTATGCATCCTTCTAGTTTATGACATTAATGACATCCTTGTAATAGATGATGATGTCAACCATAGCTTGTGTAATAATGACTATGTATATATAAATCATGCACTAATTATTCCTAACCTTGATAAAAGTGTGTGCTTAGTATGAACATTTCAAGATCAAGAAACCCTATAACCCTTCAAGCACCAATATGAATTTAGGCTATAGTTAAACAAAGGATTGCAACCTTATGACTCTAGGATTAATCCACATAAAGGCTTGCACCTGTAAACCACTACGCATAATATATGAAAGGATTGTACTTACAGATCTACTTAAAGCCTTCTTCCAAATGACCAAGTCCCATACTTGATATCTTGTGCCATGGCACAACTAGCATGATGTGGGCCTTGGTTCCTTCTCAGATGCACTTCAGGTTAGTGCATAAGGCCTATGACTTATGTGAATTGATGTCGACACAGATGAGTGTAAAATGTTGAGTGTGAAAGGGAAATCCCATGTTTGTGCTTGGTTGTATAAGCCTAGAACTGACTAAGACATCCTTACACCATTAAGGTTTTTACAACATTTTGGTTACATTACTAGGACACATTAAATTTTGTTGTTACAATGGTAAATCAAAATGATGTACCGAATCTCCCTAGAAATTGTTGAGTACTATTTGTAATAGGTGGAAGATAGCTTTATGTTGAGGCATCCAACTTGTAGAGGAAAAAAGTTGAGAAAGTGGGCTTAGAGAAACCTATATGATGCTCTAAACAAGGCATTTTTCTATGAGCTACTAGAGCATGTGTACTGATGTTTGGCTACACATTCAACCCACAAAAGACAAAGCTATGGACAAAGTTATGAGTGGATAAAGGAGAACCTATAAAGGATTAAAAATCTAGATGCCACTTGGACTAGAGAAGTAGATAAATGGTGATAAGGAGTGCTAAATAATTACATGATTGAGTTTGAAATTTCAACATACTCATGCCTTAAGGAATTAGAGTATCAATTTTTGCACAAACCTAGAGGTACATTTGTGAAATAATTCAATACAGAGCTCAAAAATTCTAATTGTGGATTATGGTTTTGAAACTTTGGGGATGGAAGGATAAAGTATTTTCACATATGAGCAACACAAAGGGGGAAAATGGATGTGTAGGTTAAGCATAATGGAAAGGGATAATTAGATTGACACCTTTGAGATTAGAAGATAGACTTATAATAAGAGATGACATAGGCTGATGGAAGATATGGAAATTAGAAGTGCTAAGAGAACTTATAGTGAGTGAGAAGGACATGGGTAAGGATATGTTGAAATAAAATAACTTAAGGATGGGGCAAATAATTAAGTGATGGATCAAGATTAGTATTTGATAGGCATGAAAATTTTCAAGTTCTTACAAGACTTGGTGATTGAAGATATGCTTGATGTGCCTATCCCCTTTGAACCTACAATGCATGATCATGTGTTAGATCCCCCACTTGAATAAATCATAGAAGTGATAATTCACCCTATTTTTGACATATATTTTAAATGTTTTGTAGACTTGGATTGCAACTTTATGATTGAACAAATTATTCCATACAAGGAGGTGAACACAACTATCTCTAGACCAATAGGTACTAGCTCACGATAATAGAACTTGAGTAAGAGCATATCATCTTAGTCAATGTTAGCAATGCAGAGTGGGAAATAGCCCATAAGAAGTGGATTAACACCATAAGTAATTATCATAATTCCATTGACATCAATGATGCCAATAGTAATGATATGACTAGTGCCCAACCTAGTCGGCGAAAGCATTAGAGGACCACAACTAAGACATATGCTAAAGGTATAAGTGCCTTAAATCCTAGCTTCTCCCCATATAAAATCTATTATGAAATGGCCATGTACTTGATAGAGTATCATGATGTGAAAAATTCCATAGAGCATGTGCTAAAATGTGAACTATAATGACATGTATAGGGTGTAACTCAATCTATGTGCAAGCCAACCCATTTTGTGACCAATTTTCTTGATCATACCCATACCTGGTACAAAAAATTTGATCCTAACCAAGATATGGTTGGTTATGATACCCTAAATGATGCATTCCTTAAGGAATTTGACATTATAGAGTTTGAACAATAGAACATTGTCATGTTTAAATAAATTACCGAAGGACTCTCAAAAAGTGTGTGCCTATATGATGCAAGGTTCAAAACTCTACTTTCTATGCTCCCATATGATATTCACCCTTCGTAGCATGTATAGTGGTTCATTCAAGGGCTACTCATGTCATTCTAAATAATGCCTTCCATGAAGACTTTTACAAACCTTCATGAAGCACTTAAAGCTATATTGAGAGCCGAGGTAGTCAAAAGCAGCAATATTAGTATCAACCCATTGATGGAAGCACAAATTTCATCCATAGCCTCATAACTCTAAAATCTTACCATTATATTTTCATAAGATGTTTTAAGTGGATTATGGTGCACTGAATGCAAAGTGGAAGGCCATAACAAGAATGAATACCCATGAAAGAATATATGTACCCTACTTCTAAGCTACAAAGTTTATCAAGAGGCACATGATTTTTATAAATACCCATTATTGCAATTCACTATTTAGGTCAACATAACCATATATTGTTGGTTGTATAATGCCTACACCCATACAATAGTTGATTGCTAGGTGATTGATGAGATGCACAAGATCATGGAAAGATGTATGAGGTAAGCCATTATAACAGTTGGAGGGCAAGCTAACCAAGGAAATAAAGGCTAATGTCAAAAAAATATGGGTTTTAGGATGTAATGAAGCACTAGAGGGCAAGGTGGATGCCATAGTGGTGGAAAGTTCCCACCCCACTCATGTTATAAGTGTGGTTTGATAGAACATTATCAATGTGACTAATCTACACATCCCACATATGGGTATTAGTGAGGGTCTCATAAGGTTGAGGAATGCCTTGAATTGTACAAAAATTTGAACCAAGGTACACCTAGTGTAGATAAGGGCATAAGAATGATCAGGCAAAAGCTAAAAATAGAGAAGTGGAATTCAAAGGTGAAATTAACCCTCATAGAGATAGTCAAGGTGTAGGAAACTACTCACAATGGATTCACCACTCAATCACCAATTGCTCTAATGCCTAAGTTACATTTAGAATATGAGGATAAGGGTTACACTGAGTGTATAAAATAAATTGAACCCAAATATATGCCTTAGTTAGACCTAGCATACCTAAAAGATGTATTGCAATAGGGTATGAGTGTCATCTAAATATTACAAGGGGATCTCCAATTAGCATGAGATCTAGAAGTTTAATTTACTACCTCTTGAAAGAAACAAGACAACCAAGAAGTTAAAATACAAGAATTAATAGAGATCCTATACCCACTATAAATAGAGGGGATGTTACCCTTATTGAAAAACTTGCTCTTGGAGCATGTAGGTCAAAATTAAGTTTAAGTCACTACACCACACATAGAGAGGGTGTGAGAAGTTTGACATACATAGAATATGGAGTATGACTAAGAAATCCTCATGAATGCCAATATTGATAGATGGTCTATCTGTGAGGTCCTTGTAGACATAGGCACCGAGGTTGAAATATTGACTAAGAATTCTTAGGATAAAATGGGTCAGCCAGCCTTGAGACCTTCCCCTCATGTACTCTTCATGGGCAATATAACATAGGCACAACCCATCAAAATTTTGAAGAGCACCATTTTAGATATCATGGGCACTAAATTCTATACTAACTTTGAAGTGATATAGTTAGTAGAATAAGACAACTACCTGGTGCTTCTAGGAAGGCCATGGTGCTATGCAAACAATGTAGATATGTGCTTCAAAATTCTCTACATGACATTTGAGAATGGAAAATATAGGGTAGTTATATGACCAAATACCCCCCTATATTGAGAGTATGGACCTCAAGGATGAGATCAACCACACATATAACATCATGATGCAAAGCACTGAGATTCTAAACCTCGATGATCAAGGAGTTCTCTCTTGGAAAGATGGATAATTAGCCTCAAACAACACTAATGTTTCTTGTGATTCATGGGTTGAGGAAGCATATGAGACCACTAGTCAAAGATGCCACTTGGTGTATGTAAAGGCACCAAAATTAGTAAAGACAAGCTGGGTCCAGATTGCACATGCTTTTAAGAGGTGGGTCCCTTAAACCAAGAAGAAGAGAAAGAGAGTGTTTTGACTTAGTAAGGGAAAAATTATAGTGCTGCAAAGATATGAATGGATCAATCCAATGGAATATTCTATTTGAGACCTCAATTCATGTATCCCCAAAAGAGGTGGATAGAATGGCTGCATTAATACTACATTGAAAAGCATTGCCACTCATGGTGGGTAGCGAAAAGGCCTAGCTTGCCAATTTGGAAAGATGTTAAGGCTATCATTTTAACTAGATTTAGGAAGAGTAATGAATACCTAGACATCTCAACTTACTCTAAAAACTTTGACCCTAAAGTGTATGTGCACATTTATGAAGAAACATGGACTCTCTACCATGAAGATGCTCTAAGGAACTTATGGGTGCATGCATTATATAAGACCTTAAAGATGTGGGTGTGGAGATGGTAAATTTTCAATGAGATGTGTGGAGATGGTACATTTTCAATGAGATGTGCCATGAGACAACCAACTAGGATTCCCTTAAGGAGTGATTTTTTCACACCTTTTCTTTTCCTTTGCAAAAAATTAAACTGATTGAGGCACTACAGTTAGTTCAAAGGTTAATGTTTGAAGACACTACAATATTGGGGGAGTGCCTAAAATAAATGTTTGGTGAAAAGAGATTGGTGATACTAATTTTATTTGAATAACATACCCTCAATAGTGACTCAAGTGATGAAGATAATGACACATAGAAGGTGCACAATTGGACAAACTTGATAGGCAAAAGGAAATTAGTGCACCAAATTGAGGATAACACCCCAAAAAAGAAGACTTTACCCATATTCACATAGAAATAACTAAGGGAAGTAGACACATTGAATATTTGAATCATGAGAAGATTGAGCTTTACTACACACTGTTAAAAACTACAAAGGTGGATATCAACTCAGAAGGAGAACCAAAGATGACTACTCTAGACACCTATGGGTCTGGCATAGAGCTGACACACATTATGGACCTCATAAAGGAATTAAAAGACTTGTTCCCTTATAATTACTAAGACATGAAAGGCACACATCTATCCATTGACAATATGAGAATCAATCTATTTGACAATACAAGACATGTCAAGAAGTGACCTTACAAGATGAATCCCATTCTTTATGCCAAGGTCAAAATATAATTTGAATGGGTTATCCCTATGATCATAAATATCAAAAAGGATAGGTGCATATATATTTGTTTCAAATATATATTGTTGAAAAACACCTACATAATTGACTTATTTTTGACTCCATTCACTGATGAAGTCTTGAATGGCATTGTAGGCTGTGAGATATACACTTTTATTGATAGGTTCTTAAATACCATCAAGTCTGGATCGAGGAGGAGGATAAGCACAAAATTAACTTTGTGATATAATGGGGATGTTTTTTATATAATTTTATGCCCTTTAGACTCAATAATGCACCAACTATATTCTCCTAAGTGGTGATCATTACTTTTAAGGATTTCATTCACAAGTTCTTCCATGTGTACTTAGATGACTATATTTTGTTTTAGTTAGTGAAGGATCACTATGACAACTTGAACCTAATTTTTGAGAGGTGTAAGTAGTTACATATATATTTAAACCTTAAGGAGTGTGTCTTCATGATGCCATTTGGCAATTTTTTTTAGGCACATCATATGAAAAGATGGTCTACTAGTTAATCCCATAAAGATTGCAATCATCCTTTAACTCTAGAAGCCATCACTATAGAAAGATATTTGCACCTTTCTTGGACACTATGGGTACTAGAGGAGGTTAATAAGGAACTATGCCAAGATTGTAGTGCTGATAAAAGAGATCTTGTGAAAGGATGGCCCATTCTATTGGGGGACAACATATGAATATGCATTTAAGACCTTAAAGCTCAAACTAGCAAGTATAATGACATTATAAATTCATGACTAGATGACTCCATTCTATGTCCATGTCGATGCATCTCATATTATTATTGGTACCATTTTGGTGCAACCAGGTGAAGGAAAAATGGATCATCTCATTTATTTTGTAAGCATAAAATTAAACAAGGTAAAATAGAACTACACCGTGACTAAGTGTGATACACTTGCCATGGTTTATGCACTAAAGAAATTTTGGAAATATTTTCTCGTAACCCCATTAATCTTCTTCACTAATCATGATGCACTTAAGTACTTAGTAAAAAATCCCATTGTCCATGAGCACATTTATCAATGGATAATTTTATTTCAATAATTCTAGTTCTCTATGGTAGTTAAGCTTGGAAAACAAAAATTTAGCCTAAACCATTTGTCTCACATCAACAATGGTGATGTGGTAGTGCCTATTGAAGATGATATTCTTGATGCACAACTTTACAAGGTTTAACATGTCCTAGAAGACTTGGTAGAGATTACAACATTGTTAATGTCTAGATCTATGCCCTAGACTATGACAACCATAAAGAAGAAGCAACTCACAGTTCATGCTACCCCTTTCAACTCATTAGCAGGGAACTATAAAAATTGAGCTAAGATAAGGTCTTGTACCAATGTGTCTTAGATTATGAATGGGACTTAGTCTTATGAGAGGTGCACAAGGGGATTATATGAGGCCATTAGGCTAGAGATGCTATGGTGCACAAGGTATTACACTTAATTTTATGATGGCCAACTCTATTCCAAGACATAAAAGAGTGTGCCAAAGCATGTGACATCTACCAATGCACTAGAAAACCAAACCACTAGGATGAGATGCCTCTCATCCCCATCCTTGCCTAGGCACCATTTTAAAAATGGGACATTGACTTTTTTGGACCAATTACTCCTATTGTGAGGCATATAGGTGCACGATACATCTAGAAACCACATATTACTTCAATAAATGGGCCAAAGAATTTCCAACCAAATATTTCACAAGTACCATAGACATTAGGTCAATATGGGAGAACATCATTAGTCACTATGGGTGCCTGCTTAGCTTGACTAACAACTATGGTGTGTACTTCATCAATGAAACCATGAACATCTTGCCAACTGAATACATGATAGTGAACCATAAGATGACACCTTATCATCGCTGAGTAAATTACATAATTGAGGCATTCAACAAGATATTGGGAACATAATTCACAAAGAATGTGACATTGGTCATAAGGATTGGGATGAATGTATGTCAGTAGTATTATGGGCCTATCATACTACACATAAGTTCCTAAATAATGATACACCATTTTAATTGGTGTTTGGTGTAGATACCATTTTATTGATGGAACTCATAGTCCCCTCATTATGCATTATGCATATCAGTCATTTAGATGATCAAGAATATTTATATGTATGACTAGAAGACTTGAAGCACTTAGATGAGACACATGCCTAAGTGAGATGGAGTCAAAAAATAGAAAAAATGTGCTAGAATTGATGGCATGATAATCACATCAAGTGCAATATACTTACTAAAGGAGCATTGGTCTTTCTATATGACTCAAAGTACTTTAAGTACCCAGGCAAACTACAGATTAGGTGGATGGGTCCTTATGTCATCAAAAAAATATTGGAGACTAGCACATGTAAGCTATGCATGTTAATGGTGAAATGTTCCTTGGTAATTTTAATAACATTATATTGAAGCCCTATAGTTAATAGGATGGAGCTTACACCATCAAATACTGACTTCTCGATCATAAGTTGGTTGCCTTGTCTTGACTAGAATAAAATTTGGTGCAAGCTAAATGTTTCCTTATGTTTTGTGTTTTTTATGCTAGGTGAATAATCATGGTGCTTTCAGGCCCATAAGAGAACTCTTTTAATACTCATATGCATAAATCCACTTGGGTGATTCAAGCACTTATGCTCTCTAAAATCTTTGAGGTTAGACACCTAAGTTTTTAGGTAGGTGGAATTTGCCAAATTTAGAAAGATATGAGGATAAGTCAATAAAGGGAGGCACATAAGATGCTAGTGTGCAATAAACTTGGATAATGAAGCATTATAGAACCAGGACAAATATTTTTATGGGGTAAGGAAGGCTAAAGAAAAAATAGATGAAAGTGTAGAGAAATCAACCAAGAAAGAGAGATGCACTTGAAAAGAAGAAAAACACTTTGGAGAGATGGAACCAAGGAGGATGAATCACATACATGTGAATAATTATGCCCAAGTTACAATAAGAAGGGTGAAGGTCATGCCATGGTGAAAAAAGTGCAAGAGAAAGATCATCAAAATAGTTGGTACCCACCCAATAGCTAGTAGGAAATGACTGTATGAATAACCTATCACTTCATTGAATACACTATTAATAAAATTCAATGCGGTGATGGTGGTGGCACAAAGATACACAATAAATGTGAATGTGGTAGTGTATTTTCATAGATTTCATGGGTTTAGCATATTTTAATAAATCCACACATTGCCATGCCACTAATCACCAGTCATTAATGGGGTAGCTAAAACTAAAGTATAAATGGGTGAATTGAAATTTTTCAAAGGTTAAAAACCTTGTGTAAATTAAACATAGAACTCAGAGCTGAACCAAAGCCAAAGCCAATAAAAACTAGAAAAAGGTATCACAAGCAAAAAGTAGAGCATTTATAACCCCAAGTGAGAATGGTTGAATTAAGATGGAGATTGCATTCCATTTGTAATTCGAAAGGAGGTAAGTGGAGAAAGAGTGAGACAAAAACCAGGTCGTAGAATTTATATAGAATGTTGAGGCTACCATTAATGTCACTAGAAACAAAAGAGTCAAAGTCACAATCATAGACACCATAATTGTGAAGAAGCACTAGCAAGATTAAGGGATTTGGAAAGATCAATAGATCACACTTTAATAATATCCAATTCAGATTGGGAAAGAAATAATTAAGTTTAAGTCTACCACAAGCATAAAAGGATGCTAAAAAGGTATGGGCAATAAAATAATCAACTACTATTAATAAATAGGTCTTGATGGTAGAAGGTGTTAGTATCATATTGGTAAACCTAGAAGCAAGTGCAAAGCTTGTTTATAGATAAATGGAGTTCCCCCTTGAGGTCATAGTGGGGGAGAAATGGGTATCCTTCACACACATGTGTAGTTGAAGGAATAAAAACATCACATGCCAATCAACATGTAATAACTCAACTAAAATTAGATGGTTGATATAGGAAGGAAGATGAAGGCAGACACTACCCTCTTCAACATCTCCATCTGAGACAAACTAACAACCGTTAACATAACCTAGTTGTATGAGATGCTAAGTTCTATAAAGGTAGAGGAATTGGTTCAATTCCTCCTCTCACACATCCATAGTGATAGGTTTTATTTCATAGGAAGGCACATAAAAATCTTGATGCACCTCATTATTATGATCACATGACTCTTAGGCATAGGGGTAGACATCTATCAAATGATGGAAGATGATGTGTATGTGGAGAGGGTTTCACAACTCCTAAAATACTATAAGATAGGGTTCACATTCCCTATCAAGGACACTTAAGACCTTGGCATAAGGGAAGAGGCACACCTATTTTACTCTAAGATATTCCCTAGTGGATGGTAGTCTAACATCAAAAAGACATACTTATGTATTTACGACTACATGGTGTAATGGGAAAAGTTCAACATCTCTAAGTTTATTGCAGAGGATATTGTTAAGAACATGATAGAGTGCCATAAGGTAAATGAGACCTTTAGGTATGGATACATACTAATATTGATTTTGATGGAGGATATCAACATGCTTGATGGTGATGATGATAACCTATGGGTGTTTCCACCCCATAATTAGTCCCAAACTTTGAAGTATCAAGACTTCATCTACCCACACAACTTCTCCCAAAATTATAAGATGAGAGTATAGGGGTGGTGAAAATGGTACATCAAGGCATTTCGAATTGAATGGCACATCCCACAAGAGCTCCCCTAACACATGATAGGAATATTAATATTCACCATTATGCAATATTTTTGTGTATTACACTTGATGCTCATAAACAAAAATTTATTCAGTTGGCTAAAGTTACCTTATGCATTTTTTGCTAAATTTTTCATAGAGGTGCTAAAGAGTATTCCTAATTCATAACAATTATAGATCCTAGTGAATACCATGGATCAAAAAAGGATCAAGTTGAGGTGCCAATATGTGTGCCCAAGAGAAAAGGCCACTAAATACAAGCAAGATGACTCTGACTAAATAGACCTCTATCCCCTCTAGAGGGAAATTTTAATCGAGTGCATATTCAATCTATATTGCAAGATGAAGCTAAAAAATAAGGGACCCAACCATAAAAATGATGATGATCACCCCCTCTTGATCAATGATGAATGGAATCCAGTGCTAAAGATGTAGGAGAAGACCCCCTAAAAGAAGCAATGAGAGACACTTTAGGAGATTGAGGAGTGCCTTAGGTTGAAGATTACCTCTAGTGAATAATCTACACCTCTAGGTCCAAAAAATCACATAACCTTCATTCCAAACACTGCTTCATCTAACAAGAAGTATAATAAGAAGTCTAAGGGACTAGTTGTGCTCCCAACTATAACTCTTGTATAAATGGAGAAAGAGGAGACCCTCCCACATAAGATGGAGGAAGAGATCAAGGAAGAGATGGAAGAAGAATGAGCATGGACTTAAATCATGTAGATTGAATAAGAAGAGGAGCCAAGAACTAAGGATATGCAATAGGCCCTCCAAAGTGGCACAAATGCCATGCTTGAAGAAGAAAAAGAGTTGAAAAGCTCCTCATCTAGTGAAGAATCCTCCACACCACCTATACAAATAAAATAAAAGAGAAGGGTGTAAAAGAAAATGGGCATGAATGAAGTAGATATTGAGAAGGAAATAGTTCTTGAGGAATAACATAAACTAGCCTAGGAAAAAGTAGAGGCCAAGGAAGAGAAAAAGACCATGAAGGTTCCCATAAGAATGAGATTAGCCATTGAAAAATCCAAGAAGGTGCCCAATTCCCCCACCAAAAATGAAAACAAAGATGCACAATAGGTAGACCTAAGTAGTGAAGGGGTTCTTTAAGAAAAATAAGGTGATATTATCTCTTTGTAAAAACAAAAGGAGACTACAGAGGAACCCCAATAAGAACAAGGTGATGCTAGTGCTGAGGGGATTAGCTTGGAGCTAAACATTGAGAAACCCCAAGAGGAAGAAGTGGATAAAGGGGAAAATTTTGAGGAAGAAACCCCTAAGAAAGAAGCAAAGGAGTCCTTTGAGGAAAAAATCAAAGAAATTAGTGTCACCAGTGAAGAAGAGGAAGAGAAAATAGAGAAAGCCATCATTGAGAAGGATAACACATAACTAAGCACAGGGAAAAGGTGTAGAGGGGGTAGAAAGATGAAGAATTCTACATGTATGATCTCATACCCCCCAATCCACCACAACCATGATGCACAAATTACTTGCATTTGTATTTGATCACTATATGGATGAGCCTCACTTTTAAGTGCCTCAAAAGGCTATTTTGGGTGAAAAATAGGCTTAGGATGGGTAGGAAACCTTCCTCATAAACCCTTATGTCATGAAACCAATGTAACCTATGAATGTGCTGATCATGATGGCCATTGAGGTTGTACACTAGAATGTAATCAATGACAATAACATGAGAACATGGAAGTAACTACATAAATAAGCCCATGAAGAAGTGTAGCCCACCAAGTTCAAGCTATAATGACTATGTGAGTGCATAGAAATGTATAAACCATACCTTATGGTTGGTGTCTATACTTTGATCCTCTCTAAGGATATTAAGATCTATATGTTCATGGAATAGATGATCCTAAGGATGAAACCTAAACTGACATAAGAAGAAAAAGAAGATCCTTGTACCATGCTATAGAAAGAACTTGATGTTAAGCTCCAAGAGGTAGAGGACCTCTTCACAAAACTATAAGAGGGTGAAAATATAGACAATGACATATTATTAAGCTTTTACAACAAATCACCAGTCAGAGATACATGCCTCAATTAGGCAAAGGAGGAGAAGGAGATGTTGATGGCATATGTGTACTCTATGATCATGTCAAAACACACACAAATAATGGGGAGCATCAATGCATTAAGATACCAAATTAAGGACCAAGAACATAACTTGGAATCACTCTTCCATGCTTT
Organism: Torreya grandis; assembly: GCA_037957365.1. Classification (NCBI taxonomy): domain Eukaryota; kingdom Viridiplantae; phylum Streptophyta; class Pinopsida; order Cupressales; family Taxaceae; genus Torreya; species Torreya grandis. The sequence continues at coordinate 4,747,439 of JARHVA010000416.1, forward strand.
ATAGAATAAGGCATGTGAGTAAGGAACAATCCTAGATGAGAGTGTGACAAAGGCTAATGAAAATCTGAAGGCCTTCAGGAAGGAGCTAGACAAGAGTGACATGTTTGTGCTTAGTACAATCTCTACTGAAATAGATAGTGTCAATGAATAAATCAAGATTTATATAAAGGGATTTGAAGACTTCAACATCAAGTTTAAGGAGAGTATACCCAAGTTCTATGTGCCAAAGACTTTGACAGCCTAGTCCAAAGTTGGAATAGAAATTTTGTATGGGGTAATGTTAGGCCCCTTATTTTGGTATGCAAGGATTTGTAGTGGCATGATAGACACATTGATATGAGACATCATTTTTAGTGATGATGAATTTTTAGCATATTTAGTGCCAGATAGAGGGATGTAGTCATATAAATTATGAAAATTGGTACTTGAGTGTGACTTGTGACATCCATCCCATAGGTCCCTCCTGCTTGCTTTCATGACCCTCATAGGCATCTTTTCACTAATTTATAGATATCTATATCATTCTAGACCTGATCCCAACTGAGAAAAACTCATCTTTACATGATATATTTATCCCCTTAGGTCTCATCAATTCAGGACTATAACACCTAACTTAGACTATACCACCAAACCCTAGGGTGTCCCATTTTTAGTGCTTCTATCCAATCACATTTTGAGCCTAAACAGTCATTTAATTTTTTTTCTTATCCTCCTTTTTATTTACCTAACTCAAATACATTCAAACCATGACCAATAGATCCCTATAAAATCCCATTTAAAGTTCATTTAGAAGGGGTTTGCAAATATCAAAAATCAAGCAAGAATATAATCAATAACACTCAAGCATATTTCCATATTCTCTACATACAACCGTCCAATACCAGTTCTAGCTTATTCAAATTCTTACACCAGTCCCTAGTCACCTCAAGCACACCTATTTTAGCAGTTTGCATCTTTACACACACTACTGCATAAAGCACATCAAGTGGGAGAACTACATATGGATTGATCCCTCTTTAAAGTATTAGTATGTAGGTAGCGCACCCACACAAGGGTTGTAGATACACGTTCAATGAATCTTACACACACTAACCTCCGCTCTTTCTCAAAATTGGTCAAAACATAATGGAGTCTAGGGTTTGAAGATAAAATCAGCTCTACAAGGAGTTTTGTGGACATCCAATAGTCAAAACTTCACAAGCAGGGTCTCACAAACACAACAAAGAAAACCCAAAAAGCTCAAGTCTCCTGGATAAAAATGGTAGAGGTGGACTATAGAACTAGAGCCTAGGGTGTCCTATTTTTGGTGCTCTTATCCAGTCATAAAATGAAGGCTAGATCTTGATTTATGATAGTGTCTTAGTCCTACACAGTGAATTCTAGCCTCTATCTCAGCCATATTAGTCAGTTTCTAAGTCTTGTTTTCTTCCCCTTATTACTATTTTTAGAAAAGTTCAAATTGTAATCAAATTATAAAAATCAATAGCTTAATAATTACATATTTATTTACCAATTTTACTTCTTAGACCCTTTTACTAAATTAGGAATAATACACTAATATTCCTAGAAAGGTTAAATCATTTGGTGAACCCAATTTACTTTGCATATAAAAACCCTAGGATAAATTTCCTATGGATTTTTCCTATATTTTTTTAAATTTTTTACCTGCATAATAAAATCATAAATTAGCATTAATTTTTTAAAGTTTATAGTAATTTTAAAATATTTTTTCTTTCAAACTCTAGTTACACATACTAGGTCCTAGTAGTTTCCTAATATTTTTCCTATAATATTTTGATTTTTTACTAACATATTAAAATCTAAAATTCAATTCAAATTTAAAAATTCAATAGTAATTTTCAAAAATAATTATTTTTTAGACCCTACTTACATATACTAGGTTTCTTTAAATCACAAATTTTCCAATAAATTTTTGATTTCTTACTTCCATATTTAACTCAAAAATTCACTTTAGCTTTCAAATTTTCATAGTAATTTTCAGAACAATCATCTTTAAAACCCTATTTTCATATAATAAATCCCATTGCTTCTTGATTTAACACCTTATATCTAAACTTAGATTTCACATCAAAACAAAATAAATGGATCTCACTTATTTCCAAATATATCTTACATTTCTTGCAAATAATAAGGAGACCATACTTGGTCCTATCATGTACATAAATGATGAAGTTTATCATATGTTAATCCAAAGCTTCATTATTTGCATTTCATACCTAATTTTTATAATTAGAAATGATATTACAAAATTTATTTCTCAAATTGCACAATTTTTCAATATTGCTTTTGCATACTCTTTCTCTCTCATGTAGGATAATTTCAAAATCTATTTTGCTAAACAAATTAGACATATCATAACACATAAAATATTTATATACATTAGTTCACCATTAAATGCTCTCTACCCTTTGCTTTCTATATCCCATATAAAAAAAATTTCAAGTTCATCTTGCTAAACATATTGGAAATATTATAGCACATGTAAAAGCTTTTTATGCATTAGTGCACCATTCCATGCTATCTATCCCTTGATTGCTATCTCTCATTTGGAATGATTTTTATAAATATATTTTTATATGAATTTTAAATTTTATTTCATGCATTTCATTCCATATACATGGTTTCTACCTAGATGTATCTACCTCCTTGGCTACTTTTTTTACAATGTCATATCTTATGCAGAGGAAAAAAATTCCTTCTCCTCTTCCCCAAGAGGGTGATAGCCACTTTCCCTCTAACCAGGTCAATAATATCACCCCTACAAAAGGTGAGGTAGAATACACTATTGTTATTAATGCATACATTCAACCATTAGTTCCTTCAAACCATATTCAACATATGTGCTTACATGTTCAATCGGAAGTAACTAGGGTTTGCACTTGTGAGACTCTAAGGGATTTTATCACTAGCATAAGCAAGTTAATTTTAGATTTACAAACATAGAATCAGATATTACATGAAAGGATCACAACAATGGAAAATTAGATTATAATATAAACACCTTAAAGTCACCCTAGTGTCAATCATGCATATGCACCTTCACCTAGTCAATTGGTTGCAAGCAATGTTACATATCAAAACCAAAAATTACAACTAGAAAAGCAACCAGTTAAGAATAAAGAGCTAGTTTCTAGAACACCACCTACAATATACACTATAGAGAACAATATTAGGTCACCATTAAACTTTTATTCAAAGTGGGATATCCCATATGTCATATTATCAACACTATTAGATAGGAGGTTAATTACATTGCCTTGTACTCATTGTCGAGATCCACATCTCCTCCATAAGAATCCACATCAACCCTTTTGAAACTACCATCATATTTCTAGACATAGAGATATTGATTGCTATGGACTTAGGGATTACATTAATAGATGTGTTGATAATGGTATCATAGCATTCACATTGGGGGCAATGATATCTCCTCCATCATGGAACCATATACCTCATTCCTGCATGACTGAGTCCTCCCTAGACATTCCTTCACATAAATCATTAGTTACTCATTGTGATAGTAATATGGTTTATTAGATAGATCTTCATAGGAGATCTCCTATCCCATCTACTTAGAGGATTTAGAGACTAGTACAATAAGATCATCTTACATACAATAATGTAGTCCATGGTGTATATAGTGCAGTCCTATACACATATCCATCACAAAGTACCACTTTAGAGAAATATTCACTATAGCTAAGTTTTTTAGGACCTATTTCATGTAACAACCCACTACGATTGGTATTAAACAAGCCAACAACATAGGTTTCAGCTTCATCTTGATCTATTGCTTAGTCATACACATCATAGAGTACCACTTTAGATAAATATTCACTACAACCAAGTTTTCTATAGCCTATTTCATGTAGCAACCAATTACAATTGACATTAAATAATCCACCAACACAGGTTTTAGATCCATCTTGATCTATTGCTCAGTCATACACATCATAGAGTACCACTTTAAATAAATATTCACTATGACTAAGTTTCCTAAGGCCTATTTCATATAGCAACTCATTATGATTGGTATTAAATGAGCCACCAGCATAGGTTTTAGCTCCATCTCCATCTATTTCTTAGTCATACACATCATAGAGTACTGATTCAAAGAAATATTCACTATGGCCAATTTTTTTAGGACCTATTTCACGTAGCAACCCACTACAATTGGTATTAAATGGGCCACCTTGATACATGACACCATGATAGGGAGTCTCCAATGGGACTCATTGGTTAGTATCATCTCTTCTCAACTTTACTTGTACATAATTTCTTTTAATTTATTGTACATAGCTCATATTCCAAAATACAAAAACATTCAAATAATTCAAAAACAAAAAATATTTTAATTATATGCATTATCCATGCTTTACATTTCTAATACTATGATAGACTTACATTTGATATTATATTTTATTTTTTGTCAATTTATTTACATTACCATGCTTCACTTGATCTCTTTTGAGTGTGTGTAGTGACATCTAGATCCCTGATTATTTCAATCTACCCATTGAGGGGGTATCCTACTTATACATTTGAGACACACATTGATATACATACCCATTGGGGGCATATTCTACATGACTACACCATCCAAGTTATGCCATTCCTACACCACACACTCTAGTTATCATGCTAATGTAGATTACTTACTAACTTACATAGATTACTCTATCGACATTTCACTAGCATAGAGCACTTGTGTATTTCTTAGCATATACCTATTCTTGTACTCAACGTCTTACATACTTTCACTTATTTATTTGATTAGTTAGATGTGATTGTATTTCTAATTTTTACATGCTTTCCTCTCTCGATTTACATAGCTAGATGTGATTACATTTCTCAATTTTAGTTTTGTCTCCTATATGTGCCTTAAGACAATTGTTAATGTACTTTACTTCTATTCGTGTGTGTGACTTAAGACATTTGCCAATGTCCTTTACCTATACTCTTCTATGTGATTATGGCTTTCACACCAACTTTAATTATTTCAATTATGTGTATATGGCATTTGAACATGCCTTGTATGCTTTCTTTCTAGTTTGAGTGATGTGTGACCATGTCCCTTATTTGCTTGGCCCCTTAGACATTCTTTTATGCTTCTTGCTTCTTGCCTTGTATGCTTGTTGTTTGGTTTCTTATCATGTGTTTGTAATGACATGATATACATAATGTATTATCTTAATTTCTTGGATGCCATGATGGACATCATGTTCCATCCCTTCTTGCCAACTAAAAACTAATAATTAACAACTAACAACTAACAACTAATAATTAACACCTAATACCTAACAACTAACAACTAAAAACTAACAACTAAAAACTACCAACTACCATATAACAACTAACAACTAACAACTAACAACTAACAACTAACAACTAACAACTAACAACTAACAACTAATAACTAGCAACTAACAACTAACAACTAACAACTAACAACTAACAACTAACAACTAACAACTAACAACTAACAACTAACAACTAACAACTAACAACTAACCAAACTTCTAGTTCTAATTTTAGTTTAGTATATTATACATAATATTACATTGTTATATATATCTTGGCATACCCCTATTGATCTAACAATATCCTTTACAAACTATGCTATATCTTGAGATATCTTGCAAATTATCATTACTATATCATGTATTTTTTAGCATAACACACTCACAGGGCTATTTATTCTAAGGATAGTCATAGTAGGGTCTTAATTCTTACCCTCAAAAGAGGGGGCTCCAAATAGGGGTTTTATCACATAATCAAAGCTCTTATTGGTCAAAAAAATAGTTTCAAAAAACTCAGAACAATAATCATAGGTCAAACTAGGTAGAACAGACCAGAAAATAGTAATGATTCCAAAATAGTTTTTAGTTTCAATGAAGGATAATATAAATGGACATGGATAATAGTTATAGACACTAGGGTGTCCTATTTTTGGTGATCCTATCCAAACAATAGAAAAACTAGGTTTTCCAAAAGTAGGTAGAAAAGTAGGTTCAACTACAGTTTTACACTTTCAAACCAGTTCAAAATCAGGGGTTTCTAGTACACTTTTGCTTAGAGAAACTAGATATAAGGGGCATCATTCATGGCATGATGGATCTCAATTTCAGTATCAAATATGATAGTTGGTATAAATTCCAGATCAGAATCCATGTTCCAAACACCAATGATTGGGGGCAATGTGTGCATCACATTTCTTTTCTTTTCTTTTTGAGTTCAACATATTACCCATGTATTCTCAGTATTACATGTCATAGTTCATCTATAGGTGTTTGGCATCACTTTGGAGTGGATTTCATATAATATTAACCTCCACATTTTTTAAGGGATGTCACATAAGCCTAGTGCCCAGTTTTGGAGAGGCTTTTATACAATCCTAATCTCCATCTTTCAAAGTGGCCAAGAGTGGCTTAGTTTTTAGCATACATTCAACTATCCATGACAACATTGTTAGACTATAAAACATTCATGGGCTTTAGGATCCATCTCATATAACACACATTTCAATTAGTATCAGTTTATAACTTCACTTCTCAGGGCAATGATAGAGCTAAAGGACTATCTAGCCTTTGTATTCTTGAGCCACCTATTTAGAGGGATTGGACACACAGTCCAAACATCAATTAGTACATACATGATCACATAGCTTTAGTTAGTGCCTGAATATGGAGCTAAAGGGATAGCCTTTGCATTCTTGATCCAATTTTTGGGAATTGAGCACTCATCTCCATTCATGATATTATTTTTGGTATACCATCATCCAACATCACTCAACATCACAACATGTTTTGTATTAGTTTATGTACCTAGTGAGGTGTATCCATTCCTTTCTCTTCCTCTCTCTTACCTAGCTTCATATGTTCTTATTTTAGATATAGTGTATCTAGTAAAACTTGATCTACTCTTTGGTTTCTCTTATAGATTCACACTTTACAACGTGCTCTCTCTGTACACACACAACATCACAATAGATTCATGAACTTCACCCTTACAAGTAAGTTTAGGTACACTTTTTATTTTCCCTTTGTCCTAGTATTTTTATTTACTGCATCAATAGAATAAAGGGGGGGAAATGTAGTCATATAAATTACAAAATTGGTAACTTGAGTGTGACTTGTGACATCCATCCCATAGGTCCCTCCTTCTTGCTTTCATGACCCTCATAGGCATATTTTCACTGATTCTTAGAGATCCATAGTCTTCCAAGCCTGATCCCAGCAAATTTAGACTCCTCTTTCCATGATCGATCCATCCCCCTAGGTCTTGTTATCTAAGGACTATAGCACCCAACTTGGACTATAGCACTAGACCCTACAGTGTCCCTTTTTTGGCGCTCCTATCGAATTAGATTTAGATCCCAAATGGTCATTTCCTTTCAATTCCTATCTTCATTCTTGTTAGCCTAACTTGAATACATTCGATATATGACCAATATATCCCTTAAAAATACCATTCAAATTTCATTTATAAGGGGTTGGAAAATATCACAAAACAAGCAATAATAAAAGCAAGAACACTCAAGCATATTTCCCTATGCTTTGTATACAACCATCCAATACCATTTCTAGTTTATTCAAATCCTTACACCAGTCCCTAGTCACCTCAAACACACTCAATTTAGTATTTTTCATCTTCATACATACTATTTCATAAAACACATCAAGTGGGAGAACTACATATAGCTTGATCCCTTTTTAGAGTACTGGTATGTAGGTAGTGTGCCCATACAAGGGGTGTGGATACATGTTTAGTGAATATTACACACACTAACCCCCATATTTCTCAAAATTGGTCAAATCATAATGGATTCTAGGTTTTGAAGACAAAATCAGCTCCACATGGAGTTTTGGAGACATCTAATAGTCAAAATTTCATAGGTAGGGTCTTATAGACATAGAGAATAAAACTCAGAAAACTCAGGTCTTCTAGAAAATAGTGGTAGAGGTGGACTATAGTGCTAGAGAATAGGGTGTCCTATTTTTTTTCTCTTATCCAATCATAAAACAAAGGCTAGATCTTGATTTTTAATAGTGTCTCATTCTTGTATAGTGAATTCTAGCCTTTGTCTTAGTTTTATTAGTCAGTTTCTAGCTAAGTCTTGTTTTCTTCCCCTTATTATTATTTTTAGAAAAGTTCAAATTGTAATAAAATTATATAAATCAATATATTAATAATTGCATATTTATTTACTAATTTTACTACTCAGACCCTTTAAATAAATTAGGAATAATACAATAATATTCCCAAAAAGGTTAAATTAGGGGATCAGTGCATACCTTACACTAGCTGGCAGGTGATTAACTAATTTTAGGATATTTGGGGTATCTTCGAAGTTTGGAAATACATTATGACTGCATCATGAAGGGTGAAAGGTGATGGATATAGTGGGAATGATTATAAATCTTCCATCTTAACACTTGATGTGTGCATTCCACCCTGGTAGAGATGCTAAGGAAGGCTATAAACTAAGTTCAAACCAGTCGATGCAAATGACACAAACCTAGTTCAATGAAGATCTAGATAATTGAAATTGGTTCTATATGTAGTGTAATTACTACCATTAAACCCTCAGAATATCTCAAATTTCATGAAATCTCCATTTGTATATGCCCAAGCTTGCCTAGGAGCCTTTGGACCATTAAATAGAATGAATTATACACATACTCTATTCTGAATGTTATGAACTGTAGCTCTATTTTTAAAAATTATTTAATGAAGAAGATAATTGACTTAAGACATAACATGTTTGGATTATGTGGTTTTCGTATTTCTATTAAAATGTAAAATGAGTGTAATTTTATCAGTTCATTCCATTCTTATTGAGTAATGTGCCTTATGTGAATTGATGTCAGCATATTCGAGTGTAAACTATTTAGCACATAAGGGAAATACCATTTATACACCTATTTATAATAATCCCAAAACTAACACAACCTTGTGCCGCTGACCTTTCTACAGTAACCCACAAGCCTAAATGTATTCCAATGTTACCCAAATCTTAAAGTAGACTTGAATAACCTCCTCTAAGGTGCGATATTTGGTGACAATAGTCTATTTGATAGACCATTGGATAAATTGGTCTTGAACATGTGTTTTCTATCCCTACAATGAACCTTTTTGAACATCTAGAGGTCACCCTAATGATAACTGCAAGAATTTGGGCCTAAAAGGCTAATGAGTGTTTAAATAAAGTGAATGAAAAATGATAAAAGGGAGGTCATCAATTGAGAGGTGAATAATGAAATCACATTTATTGTTTTCACCTTCTCATGTTAGTGAATATATGTCAACAAATTCTATAGAAGTTTTAGATAGTCCATTAGAATCCTCATCAACAAGGCAGTTTTAAGAAGGATAGGAAAGGTCTTTATGCCAACATTAGGATAATGATACATTTATGATGGACACTTGTCCAAGAAATCTTCATGACCTCTTTTATAACACATTCTGTTACATTGTAACTTGTTTCACATCTTGACATGTGGCCTTGTGATTGTACAACTTCACTTCTTCTCTCTCCTCTCCTATGCTCTATATAATCAAGCCATTTTGACATTATAAAAAGTCCAAAATTGGTATGAAAAAGCCTTGATAGTTTTGACATATTGTTTTGCCTTTGGATAAAATTAAAAATTTGATTTAGTCTTTGAAAATCTGGCCTAAATATGTCAAGTAGTGTATTTGGATGACAAGTGATGAATGTCTTCTCCTTCTATTCTAATCTTGTATGTATTGTGTGAGTAGTATAATTTCTTCTAATAGGTCTCATGAAGTGTACCTATTTATTAAGGTGTATTTTAAGTGTGATAGAGATTATCAATATCTAAGATTAGACCTCATTTTCAACCACCTCTACATATGCATAGAAATATGCCTTCATGTAGAAACACTTATTCTAGAAGAGCATTGAGTTGAGGTCAATTTTAGCAGTCTTCTTTCTTAGTGAAAATGCAAGTATCTTTGTGGAGTGATATTTAGTGTATCACCTCCATTAGTATAGGTTAATTTTATTTTCCTTCTTCCATTTTCACCCCTAATAGTGATTATCCTAGTGTAGTGTGTGATCCTAAAATATAGATCAAGGGAGCTATCCCATAATCTAGAGGTTTACCCATGTTGTAGAAAACCTAAAACTTCTAGGGGTAATCCCATGTTAGCCAAATTTCATGAGGTCTAAACCACATTCTCCAAGGGTAAAATATTTTGTTATAACAATTATTATAGATAATGGTTCTACATTGAACATAACATCATTGAAATTGGTCTAAACATTGAAGTATATAACAATAGATATGTGTCCAGACACCATCATCATTAAGACATATGATAATGCAAAGAGATAATCTATTGAAATCATTTGATTATTGATCATTATTGGGCCTCTCACCCATGATACCTCATGCTATGCCATTGATATAGAGCTTCTTATAATATGCTTCTTGGCTATCTTTGGATCCATGAAGTATGAAAAATCCCTTCCACCCTACATCAATGCATCATGTTCCCCCATTTTGGTCTAGAGGTCACTATCTATGGTGACTTAAAACCATACTACTATTACAAACATTTAGAAGATGAGTATGGAAACTAAAACTATTGTCATAACACTGAGTTGGTAGGAATGAAAGGTAAGAGGGTAGTTTTAAAACCTCCTAAGTCCAATTATATTGATCCTAGTTACCTCTCTTCTACTTCTACTGATCCATTTCCCATCACCATTCCCACCCATTTCATTGTTCAATATGATGGTATTACCATGTATAACATTCATGATGCATTCAACATAGGCAAATTACCTAAGTCTCCTAAGTCTTATGGCTACCCTAAACCCTTTAAAAATCTTAGTAGGCCCAACATGATTTGGCAAAAGAAATCCAAAAGTGCTCTATAAGCGCCACTTTTATTTGTACTTGATACATCAACTAATAAAGATCAGGCCACTGATGCCAAGGGAGGTCAGTCATATGGTGATGGTTTTGATAATTTCTTTCAGAGTGCTATGTACCCCATACCAAATAAAATCTTGGATAATTAAAACTATTAAGGAAAAGGATTGAAACCAAACACACAAGGTATTCTAAAACATATTCTAGCTATTGAACATACGAGGATTTGAGGTATTGGATTTACACTACTTGAGGATGACCCCATATATTTTTAAAGTTACACCACTTCATCACCTAATAACTAAAGTCTCAAAAGTGATGTAGTTCCCCATTATAGTTCCTATAATGAGTTGACATATATTAATTTATTCAATTCTAATGCCATCATGACCATTATAGCCCATTATCCACTTACCCTTCATCATCCTAAAGGAGTCAATTGGGGGACCAACAAGATTATATCATACCACTAGATGGCCTTTAGAATGATGAATATCTTGTCAAGTTCATGGGCATTTGAGATGGATTTCTAGTGAGTGATCATAAATAAGGTTTTTAGTTCCATTTGGACCCTAATGCCTATTTTGGAGAGTAGGTAAACTTCCTCTGTCAAGATAAAAGTAAAACATCATGATCTTACATTAAAAACCTCTTTTAGGTTCCCTTGGGTCAGGGAAATAGTAAAGATAAATATGAGTACATGAGAGAAAACCTATTTTTGGGTGATCTTGGATGAGAAAGTTCACCTCTCTCTTTAAGAAACATAGTGTCCACCTAGTCCAAGTGTTACTTTTGGTTTAGGCATTAGTTCTGAAGCATAACAAGTTTTTGAACACCTTATGTGATATTTTACTAAAGTATTTGCTAATTGGACATTATCTACCATAGCTGATTCAAATTTCTTATATGGGTGAAGATTGTGATCAACAAGAAACTAATGAGGATCCATTCTCTTACTTTCTTATGATTATTAAAAAGGGTGCAACATTAATGGTGGAAAATACTACAAAGGTCTACATTGGTGCTTATGATGATCCCATTATTGTTTACCTAGGTTCATCCTTCAATGATGAGGAACATGAATTCATTGTTACCATTCTAAAATATTTCATTGATATATTTTCATGGTCCCACTTTGACATGCTAGTATTGACCCTTCATTGGTGGTACATTGCCTTGTTGTCCATATAGATGCCAAACTAGTCAAACTAATATTATAGAAAATGCATTCATGCATAGCCATCTTAGTAAAAAAGGAGTAAAAAATTTACTAGGGTAAGGGTTAATTCAACCATTTTACTATTCCAAGTGGTTATCTAACATCATCCTAGTTAGTAAAAATCCCTAAAGCATTCACTTATGTACTGATTTCATAGACATTAAAAAGACATTCTCTAAGGATGATTTTCCTCTACCTAAAATTGACATGATAATGGACTCAACAAAAGGCTACAAAATGTTCTCCCTCATAGATGGATTTTTGGGGTATAATCAAATTAAGATTCCACCAAAGGACCCACATATGACCACATTCACCACTCCATGGGGAACATTTTTTGATCAAGTGATGACCTTTATCTTGAAGAATGATAGTGTAACCTATAAACATGCCATGACTATCATTTTCCATGACATGATGCGTGACATTATTGAGGACTATGTTGATGACATCCTAGCTAAATAAAGAACATGTGTAGGCCATTTTGATGTTTTAAAAAGAATCTTTAAGAGACTTTATGAGTATAAGGTGCATCTCAACCCTAAGAAGTGAATCTTTGGTGTCACCTTGGGAAAATTTATAGAGTTTATTTTTTCATAAAGGGGCATTTAGGTTGACCCTAATAAGGTCAAAGCTATTGTTGAAATTCCTCCTCTATCTAATTTGAAGTAACTCTATAGCTTGTAGGGAAAAATTGTATCTATCTGTTATTTCATATCACATCTAGCCAATAAGTGTCACCCTTTTACAAAATTTTTAAAGAAAGGTGTTACATTTTAATGGGATATAAGTTGTGAATAAGCATTTACCAAATTAAAGACCTACTTTGATAATCTACTAATATTGACTCTTTATAGACCAAGCAAACCATTGATATTGTATATATCAGTAACAGAAAATACATTGAGGGGAATTTAGGCCCAACATGATGAACAGTGAAAATATCATGCAATATACTATCTCAATTGGACATTGGTAACTTATGAACATAATTATTCACCTATGGAAAAATCTTGTCTTGCAATGATGTTCACTTTTTAAAAGTTACAACACTACATGATGAAAAACAAAACCATTATTATAGCTAATATTGATCCAATTAAGTACTTATCATCTAAGACCACTCTCATAGGTCACATGGCCAAGTGGGTTATGTTGATAAGTGAATTTGATGTGGAGTACTAGAATCAAAAGGCCATAAAGGGAAAAGTCCTAGGTTACCAACTTGTTAAAGATAATTTGATTGACACCAAGCCTCTTTTCATTTGATTTTCCATATGAGTCAATCATGACCTTGGATGAATTAGCCATTGAGTCCAAACAATGGACATTATACTTTGATGACTCATTTACATCCTATGGATATTGAGTCATTATTTTACTAGTCACACTATGAGGTGACCTCATTTTTAAAGCATGTCACATTAGATTTCATTGTACCAACAATATCATTGAATATAAATCCCTTGTTGTAGGAATTCACCTCATAATATAGTGGGATATCAAGTAGTCGATGGCATATATATACATTCTCAGCTAATTATCAACCAAGTTACAGATCAATAATAGACCAGAGATGAGAAACTTGTACCTTATAAGTATATTATAGAAAATATTAAACAACACTTTTAGTTTGTTCAATTTGAGTAGATACTATGGGCCAATAATTGAGTGGTAAATGCCATGGCTACCATTGGGTCCATGATACAAGTTGTTAGAGATGTTAGAGAGTATCAATTTTGCATCGATAACTTTTTGTAGCCAACTCATGTATCATTAACTATAGAGAGAGTATGTAATATTGATGCTTATAATCCCCCTTAGTACTAAAACCTGTATACTTATCTCTAAGATCAAACCCTTCCTTCATCAAGCATCTTGTTATTCCATACTAGGAAACACACTCTATCATAGAGGCTATGATGGAGCACTATTTCATTATTTATCTTCAAGAGAATCTAAATTGGTGCTTAAAGAGGTACATAAAGGAATTTTTGGGGCCCACACCAATGGCATGGTCTTGGGTAAGAAAATCCTCCAAATAAGATATTATTTGCCAAAAATGGAGTGGTTTGGCTGTAAAGGGGGTTTCTGTCTTTTTGTAGAAGTAGAAGGAATCCTAGATTCGTTTGTGAATTTGACAAAGTGAAGGATTAATTAAAAATGAAAATCATTGCCCCTCTTGTCCTTTTATAAAATTCACTTTTTCCAATCCATCCTAACACTAAATTAATTATAATTACTTTTTAATTTGGCCTTTTAATTAATCTACTTTTTGGTTCCACTCAATTTATAATAATGACTTAAGCTAAGTTACCGGTTCATTTTTGGTTCTGATGTGGATATGTTAAGAAATGCATTATGGCAATTACATACACTCACTTTAAATACCAATCCATCTAATTAATACACCATGGCCATTTTCAACTTGGGGACTTGATATTATCAAGAAAATAAACCCTACTTCCGATAATGTCCATAAGCACATACTTAATACTATAACATATTTTACTAAATGGATAAAGGCCATACCCCTTACTTACGTAACCAACAAGTAGTTAGCCAAGTTTATTTACTCCCATATTATATGCTACTATAATATCCCATCCAAAATCATCTCTAATAATGGTAATTATTTAAATAACAAGGGTGTCAAATCCCTATATACCCAGTTCAAGATCAATAATAAACATTCCACAATATATAACCCATAAGGCAACAGTCATGTTGAGGCATCTAAAAAGACCATTATTGAAATCCTTCAGGATATTATTAATGACATTGGCTGTGATTAGAACTTACATGTTTTTCCTACCCTTTGGGCTTACCACACTAGTCACCTAACCCCTACATGAGCTACATTGTACTCCTTAGTCTTTGGTTCAGAGGCCCTTATCCCTGTCCAGGTCGAGTTACTCTCATTATAAATCTCAATAAAAGACATTATTGATGATGAAGAATACATATTTACCATATTGTAAGAGTTAGATATTTTGGATGTAAAAAATTAGGCTACCTTACACCATTTATGAACTTATCAGAATTGACTATGTCATAGGTATAACAAACACATTATCCCTAGGGATTTTGAAGTTTGTGACTTGATCTTGAAATAAAATCATAAAAACATCAATGTTGAACATAAAAATAAATCCCAATTTTAACCCAATTGGTTTCGTCAATTTGTGATCACTACAAATTATGGTTTTGGGGCATACATGCTAGCTTCTTTAGATGGATAAGAACTTGAGGAACCCATGAACATATTACACCTCAAACATTTCCATTCTTAAATTTTATTTTGTTCCATTTTCTATGACAGACCTCAATTAGGGGTACCGATTTATATTACCTAGACCTTTCTTATTCCTCATACTGCATCACCTAGACCATTTGTATATTTTTATTGGGACCATTCTTATTCTATTACCTTGACCATTCATACTCACGTATTTTGACCATTTTATTCCCGTGGACCATTCTATTTTTATTAGAATAAGAATCCTTATTTCTCCTACAATTCCATTCCTACTTTCTATTACTTATTCTCCTAGGCCATTATAGTCCTATTACTAGTCATGATCATGATTACAACCAATAATTATGCAAACAAATTCAATGAATATTTCAAGGGTAATTTAGATTGATCAACATTAACATTAACAAATTTTATATGGGCTAGTATCTCAGGGCATGTCAACATATGGTTTCACCTATTTGATATTTCCTTGAGATTTCTTCTAATTTCTCCTCTTATTATTTCCCCATTATGTGTAATTACATTCCTATTTACTATTGTGTGGTATTCCCCTTTGCCTCAGGTTTTGCTGTTGGTTTATAAATGAACATCATCATAGTAAATTTATCTATTATTAAGCCTTTACCTAAGGACTAATATTCTTTGATAAATGGTTCATTGTACATTAGAACATATTACCTCACTTTCCTTATTCCCAAAAACATAAAAACATTGGAAAACTATAGACAAAATACTAAAAAAAATCCTAGCTAGGGAACATGGGCTTAAATTAACCTTGAGAGTTACAAAGCCACATCATCTTATAGGTGGGATCCACATTTATTTCATGCATCATTTCCCTTCTTTTATTACACTCCCATTTCTGGGAAAACTACATCAACATAAGGAGTACACAAACTATGTTGGTAGTGCTTGGATGCATGGGGCATCCTGAGTTAGTTCAACCACTATTATTTCCATTATATTTTCTCATTATATTGACACTCTCACTATTTTATGATAAATTATATACCTCTAATCTCTCGCCATTTTGTGAGTAATTCTATACCTTTACTCTCTCAACACTTTATGAGCAATTTTAAACCTTTACATTCTCACCATTTTTGAAGCCCATTCCTATCTTTCCTCTATTAATCATTGTTTTTCTATTTATCATCACATTTATTGTATCTTGATTCCTGGGAGAACTACATTTGGCCTCAAGTTCATGGTGGATTTAGCATCCATGGGACTATGTAGGAAATCTCAACTTACCTAGCACATTTAGAATCAACTCAGCCACCCCTTCCTTATTCTTCCATTCCCCCTCTTCTTGAGCCTATTCATGATTTAAGCATAATTCCTTATTCACCACACATGCATAATTATTTAGTACTTATATTGAGTTCTTTAACTTAATTGCATTGTGTTATATCTTTTATTTATTATTTTATTTTCTTGATTGTTTTGAGTGTCGGTTCTAAATAAATTTTTAAAACCACTTGAGTCTTGCCTTAAATTAGGTTTTATTTATTTACTTTTGTATTTATATTGTTTTATTTGCTTTTTTATGTCTTGTACATCTTATCCCTACTTGAGTCTTGATTATTCATATTTTCAATTATGAGTTGTTTACAATCTGTCCCTACTTTATTTTTGTTTCTATTATTCTTGTTTTCACTTAAGTCCTTATAATTCATATATTTTTCTAAAGTTGGTTATGTTTTACATTTAATTTTATTTCATTATTATTATTTTTTATTCAAATATGTATGTTTTCAACTTATTTTTGGTATTTTGTATCATCATTTTGAGTTGTAAATTTTCACATTTGAACCAGTCCATTCACCATAAATTCAATGTTATTATAATTTGTTCATACTGATGATGCATAATTTCATTTTCTAAATTAAACACCAAGTTATTCAATATTATAAATAATGCAACACCTATTAACATCTCTTAAATCACCATCCTACATATTCACCACTTAACCAAGATATCATAATCTAATTATAAGCCAAACACTAGAAGCAAACATGACTCTTTTTAATACTACATGATGTGCATCTCCTGGCTTAAGCATCCAATCATGCTATCCATTCATTTACCCAACATATATGGATATTTATATATTAATCTAGGATGTGCATCTCTTAAAACAATCTCTAACATCTAGTCATACATCAATCTCATATGAAAATTAAGGATGTGAATCTCATAACATTAGCATACACTATCATATCATAACAAAAATAAATACATATGATAAACATGGAAGGTAACCAAATCATGGCAAATAAATACACATCCATATCTTTATTTTGATCCAATATCTATATCTAACATCATAATAATACATAAATAAAAGATGATCATGCCTAATAAATATTATTAAAGCCAAAATTAAATATAAAAAAGGGTACTTACTGATGCTTCAATCCCTGGTGGTCATTGGTACTCTTGTACCTACTCTCTAAGGTATTAGTGGTATGACATATTGGCCATTATTTTGATCTCTCCCATGTATAAGGGTTAGAGCTCAAGTTTTTAACTATGGAGGGTGAAAATGACTAATTTTCACACCAAGGGTTGAATTTATAGTAATTTTTTTGAATTCTTCCATTCCCTTTTTACCCCATTTCTTCATAGGAGGCTCATTTTATCCTCATTTATCCATTTTTGAGTTGTTTTCTTCTAATTACTCCATTTTTTAAGCCTCTTTTGTTGAATTACATGTTTTTTTATTCTAGATTAGGTACAACCTATCAAAATTAAAATTTTTCCATCATTCCCTTAAGGGGCCATAGTGGGCCACCCAAATGTTGTTTGAGGCATATTTGTAACCCCATTTTTCTATAACTAATGTAGAATTTAATAAAAAGTGGGAACAAATTTATTTATTCTAATTATGGTCAGTCTAAGAAACCTTTTTATTCTTTGAAAATCCATTATTTTGATTGAATCTCTCACCATGCCTTCTCAAATAGGGGTAAAATGTAGACATCCAATTCTCACCACTCTCGTGTTCAAATTATGATCAAAGCGATTTCTTAAAAATAATACAAATTAAGACTAGAAATTATTAAACATCCCAATTTCATCTACACATGTCATGTACATGTACTAAACCATGTAAATATGTCCCTAATTATGGAATTAACCTATAAATAATCACTATCTTCTTATAAGTCTCTTCAAGTCAAATTTTAACCAAGTAAATTGACATTATGGACCATTTAAACACTTCAATTCATTTGCACACATCACATGTAAGTGACAATTCATGTCTATGTTTCCCTGACTAGGGAAATGGATCAGACAATCATTATCTCTCTCCAATTAATTTCCAATCAAAATGTGACCAAGTAAATTGATATTTTTGACCATTATAATTAAACAAGGGACAAAATTCCAAGAAATTCCAAAAATAATAAGCAAAATCAGTAAGCAAAGCAAACTTGATTAAAGGCTTAAGTGAAAAATCCATGAAAACTTAATTAATATCTAATATTATAAATTCATAATTCAAAAAATATTAGGAAATATGATATCATGATGATTCCATCATCCTCAAATTAAAAATGGGAAATAACAACATAAATGAGATAAATATTAGGAATGTTGAGTCATGGTTCTTAAATGCAACCTCTATCCCAAACCATAAATGCTTTAAACCTCCAAAACCTAACCCAAAATTAAACACACATGGGTTGGATTCGGTTGGAAATATAAAATACCATAGTGATGACCATAAGCATTAATATTTTTTAGGTGTAAATAAACTATGTCAAAATATCTCTTGAAAGATTTAAACCTTAATTCATTTTCACCCAATAAAGAGTCAACATCAATTAGTGCAAGAAGATATGTTGGAGGCACTACCCTATCACATTAAAAAATAATTGGAGTACCAAATTTGGGCACACACATGATTAATAAATTTATCTTGGATGAGAATCACTTGCGAAAGGCATTGCTTGTGTTTTTATTTTCTAGTTTATTGAGTCCATTGATCTGTGTCCCTTAAGGGAGTAGGCCTAATAAATTATTTATTTATTTTTCTCTTTTATTTTATGTACTAAAGAATGAACTAACTTATTTTTTAATCATATTCTATAGTTATCCCCTATGTGTTAGAAAATATGTGCACAAGGGTGAAATATACTATATATGAAGATGCATGTAATGGTCTATCTTGTAATTTGACCAATATCTCTCATGAGCTACTATTTTAATGCTTAATATCTATAATATGAATAATCCTATTCCTGATATGAAAATATGGTTGAATATATAAGAGTAGAGTGCTTATGCAGTTGATTGATTTAACTTTTGTAGGTGTTTACATGGTATTTTCTAGATGAGGAATGAGAAGGCTTATACTTGTATTTATACCACACCTTTTGAAAATATCTCATGGTAGGGTTCGATAAAATAATTAGGATGACCCATGGGTTTTGATCATTTTTTATTGGATAAAATTTGGCTATTGGACACTAGATAAGGATCTGGATACTATAATTAGTGGCAGTGTCACTCTATGGTCAGTAGTGTCTAGAAGGCTACTAAATAGGTATGTATATGAAACTGACAGTGAATGATGTTTATCAATTTTAAAGTTTTTTATGTAGCTTAAGAGACTTGGTTCATCATAATGATGTGGATTAGACTAAGAGATAAACATTTATGCATAATGAGATGGAGAATGTGATCCTTTTAGCATCATGGAGGTATAAAACTAAAGGGTACATCCATGATTGACATTTATCAAATACAAAATATTTAGATTCTATAAATATTTAGTTTTAGTATCTAAAATATTATACCAAACTATCCTTATTGGAATGAGCTTTCCCACTTTCCTTTTTTTTGTTTTCTCAGCCTACAACAGTCTTTTCTCAAGTTGAGAATTATCCATACTATCTAGTCCATAAAAAGTGACATCTCTACTAATTATAATTTTTTGATTACAACCAGATTTATTAAATCTATAACATTTCTTCTCATTTGAAAGTCCATTAAAAATACATTTCACACTTCTAGCATCTAGTTTCTTCCTAAGCTCATTAGGAACTAGTGCATATCATGTTAGACCAAAAAAATTAAAATGATTTTATATTGTCTCATACATTATTTATACCCATCCAAAACCTCAAAAGGTGTTATTCCATCCAATGCAAAATGTGGTGCTCTATTCCTCAAATAGAATTTTGTGTGTATTGCATCTTCCCAAACATAAATATCTACATTATTGTGTTTCAACATAGATATAGCTATACCTTCAAGTGTCATGTTCATTATTTTACTACCCCATTATTGGATGGTGTGCAAAAAATATCATAATTCTTTTAAATTCTAAAATCCATGCATAAATATTGACACTTATTATAAATGTATTAACCACCATTATCTGATCTCAAAGTTAATATCCTCATGTTATATTGTCTCTCAATTAGGTTTTAAAACTCAACAAACCTACATAATACCTATGATTTATTTTTCATGAAATACACCCAAGACATACAATAATAATCATCAATAAAAAGTGTAAAATATACATTTTCCTTAAGTTAATAAACACCAATATCACAAACATCATTATGAACCAATTTTAACATTTGATCAACCCTAAAAATCAAATTTTAAGCATGTATTTATTGATTTTTATTAACATTATGATGTTTCATAGATAATATTATATTTTATAAAGTTTAGAATTCTATGTATCATATTTTTGATTTTCAAGTTAATCAAACTATTTAAGTTCAAATTCCCATACTTGAGATTTTGCAACTTTTGAATATCCACATTCTTGGTTTATAAAATTGGTACATGCTCCTCTCCTTTTGGTATTCTTTTTGATTGTATTATAATCAAATTATCAACCTAATAAACCCATATTGTCTATTTTATATTTTTTCTTAACTGAATTTACTTTCATAAAATCATAATCAAACACAATTTGATAATTAAATTTCGTTACAGTTATTGTTGATAATTTAAAATGCTTGACTTTAAGCACCAACTATCATAACATAGTAATGGGATTTTTTATTATATGGGACTCGATAAGAGAATAACCTCTATGATGAAAAGGTTAAATCCAAATCTATCTATATGTTATATCTAACACTATATGGAGAAATAGATATTAGAAAATTAAAAAAAAATTTAATAAACAAAAGGGGAGGTGATGAAGCAAGATAGATAATTTGATTTTCTTTTGAATTAGCATAAAAAATTATAATCACACATTTAAATGTCTTAGAGATAATGAAAATAGGATGCAATACATACACACCAATACTGTAATAAATTAAATAGTAAGATACATTTAGAAATATAGGGAATAAATTATCATTATATATTTTATTGAGTGCTTGAAGATTACACAATCACATAAAATTTTGAATGGTTAATGATGAAAAATGTGATAGATACTATTGTTAAGGTTGTTGCATGCATAAATATTACAAAGATAAATTAGAATTCTAATTATGAAAAAATTAAAGATCATTTATTAAAAAAATATTTTCACATTTTATTAAATTCATAAGAAGGAGAGGGGGTTGATCACAATGAATTCTTACTCATATTCCTCACCTTTTGATCCTCATACATGAAATATGCACAATAATGACCCTAAATAGCTATTAATTTACTGAAGATGCCATAAGTTCCATTATTAAGCACTAATTTTAGTTCTCAAGCATGGTGCATAGATTTAACATTCTTTTAATGGTTGATTTAATATCATAGACATGCCCTTATATTGTGTTGACTGGTTAGGTTTTTGGGAATGCATGAATTGAAGTTCAACCAAAGAGTTATGCATTTTCCTTTATTATCTTTGGAGTCATGTGAGTTTTTAGATAATCAAGTAATAAATGGTTCACACAATATATTTACATAATCAATAATGTATATATCAATTAAACTCAAAAATTCAATTTTTATTCACTACTTGGAGAGCTTCTTATACATATGAATATTCCTACTAATAAGGAGTCTAACCTTATCACTCCAACTAACATTATATATTATAATGAGGCAACTTGTTATTATAATTCATGCTCACATAAACATAATCTAATATATTAATATACATATGTAGTACTAACTACCCTAGGATTTATCCAACACTCACCACCTTAATATAAACATATGAAAAATGAAA